>JAULJZ010186492.1:0-21619 GCA_032270985.1 Heliamphora pulchella | reverse complement strand
TAATAACCATAAAATTATTAAAATAAACCAAATATCCGTCTTTAGCCAATCTAAAAATGGAAACTAAATTCCTTCTAATGGCAGGTACATAAAGACAATCTCTCAATATTAAAACTCGATCTCTATTAAAACTAAGAGTGACATCTCCTACTGCAACTGCTGTTACCTTTGTACTATTACCATATGTCGGTAAATCTCTCCATCACTAAGTTATCGAGTTTCTTAGAACCCCTGCAATGAATTGCAGACATGATTAGTAGCTCCCGTATCTACACACCAGATATCGATAGATAACACCGCTAAATAAGTTTCCGCAACCAGTGAACAGAAATTATTCTGTTTGTTCTACCTTCTGAGAAATACTAGACATAACTTTTTTCAGTATCAGATCTGGTTGCAGTGAAAACATCAGTCTTTCGACTTTTTCACACCAGTCCGTGGCCCACTAACTATCTTGAAAATCGTGTCTTCCTATTTTTAAACTTTTTTCTTCTTCATGCCTTTCGGGCTAAAGGAAGAACTTTTTTCAGAAACAAACACATTTCTTGGTATTGAAGGAATACCATTTGTAGTTAAAACTATATCTAAGTTACATTTTCAGTCAACAAAACTCAGTCCCGTTAGTTTGTTTTCTTTGAGTATTAAAGTAAGTGGGTTGAAAGCCATTTCAATTTTGAGAATTACATAATTAAAAAAAATAGTTAATTATGTTGAGCAAAACTTTGAATTTATTTTAATTTGGTTCTCTTTACCATTTTAAAATTAATTTGCCAATAGCCTGGTAACCTGAGAATAGCATGTCGCGATGGGAGGACATCTAGTATCCTTCATAAGACCAGATAGGTCAATTTTTTTTTAATTTTACTATCTAAACAATTGACCATACCAAGTAAAATTAAATAACTGATATAGTTTTGATCTAGTATATAATAGCAGTACCTCAGATGGAGAGGATATTATAATATACAGTTAAGTGTTAACCATCATCTAATCTCAAATCAATCGTTTCGCAATGAATCCTTCAAATGAAGAAGTGATCCACACTAACAATTATCCAGAATTATCCCTAAAGGAGGTTTGTACTGGCGATACTGCAATTAATCTATTCGATGGGAATGAAGGCCTTACTGCCAACATGTAGGGTTTAATTACATCACCAACAAACTGGTGATGGAGACCACAGAATTTATCTGTGAATAAATTTTTTCTCCCACTTAGATTTTTAAAACATTTTTTAGAGTTATAAAAATTTATTTAATTAAAATAAATTTATTAATTTCGAAAGTCACACGATCTGAAAAGATCAAATATCTTTCCGTGTACATGATTCCAAAAATTCTGGTTTATCATACCATCTTTTCGTATTTAAATACATAACAAATAAAATTTAATAAATACACAGTTTTTGCTCCACCTTTTCAGCTAAGGTAGTGATTAAAAATATTTATTTATTTTATTTTTCGTTTCACATTTTTCAAAAAATAATAATTTATTTTGATTAAATATTTTTTCATTTAATTAATTCAAAATTTATAATTAATTCCCACATTTTTCAAGATATCCGATTTAAAAAAATCATCTTAAACGTGATATTTTGTAAAAAAATAAAATATCTAATTTTTTTTTGTTTAATTAAAATTAATTAATTAAAAAAACTTAATTTTATTTTTCATTACAAAATATTTTAATTAAAATCAAATTTTTGAATTAATTAAATTAATACGATAAATAAAACAGATATGCAATCATCCACGCAGTTCATATATATATAAACACGATATGTATATATCCCGATTTTATGATCCAAGTAAAACACTGAGGTGTTTCAGTCTCTCTAAGAGAATCAGCTATTTTAATCCCTGTTCGCATTTGATTCAGTGCCCTGATTGTATCAAGCTTTCCTAATATTAACTGATATATCAATATATATCATATCAGTCTCGTATATATCAGAATATACATCAAAATCAGTTCTAGGAGAGAGAAAGTCACCGGCAACCACTAGCCACTGCCCACCGCCGGCACCACCTTGCTGCCACCTTCAGGCGACTCCTGCCCCTCATCCGGGCTCGGCTTTCGACGAGTTTTATACCGTTGGAAAGCTTTCGAAATATGGGATTTTTTTGTCAAAAAATTTGCTGAAAAATTGCCCGAAAACAGCTAAAAAACTATCTGAACAACAAAAAAACACTACTGGCCGCAACAGCACTAGGCAGCTAACTTTCTAGGGCTTTTTTGACTTTTTCCCGAATTCAATTTTTGACGTACTTTATATCAAAAGAAAACTCTAGAAACGCACTATTTTTTATGAAAAAATTGCTCAAAAATAGTACGAAAAACTACTGGAAACACTGCCCAAAGCTGCTACCGCGCACCCAGTGCTGCCGCCTTTAACTGCCAACTTCCCGAGACTGTTCCGACCTTATCCGAATTTCGTTTTTGACGTACTTTATATAAAAAAAAGCTATCAAAAAGTACTATCTTTTCATGAAAAAAACTGCTCAAAACAGTCCAAAAAACTGTTAGAAAATTGCCTGAAAGCTGCTAGAAAAAAGCCGTCGTCGGCCTATCGCTTATTTGGGTTGTGATTTTGATCTAGTTTTTTTTCTAATTTTTGACAGTATTTTGAGATATGTTTTACTGTTATTTTATGCTTAAAAAGCTTTTCAAAAAACAATCCCAAAAAGGGCCCAAAAAATCATAAAAACTGCCGCCGAACCGCCGCCGACAAAGCTATCGGAACCGGGCTATTTTGGTGATTTTTCTTTGCTAATTTGACTTGTTTTTTATACTGTGTTTTATCCATAAATACTGTAAAAAACTCACCAAAAAAATTATTTAAAACCATTAAAAACTTATTGCGATCTGTGGCTTGTTAAAACTCGAACCACCGTCGGTGCCGCCTTCGTTTTTCGTGTTCTTGGACATGTTCAACATGTACTTAAATAATCTAAATAGATATTTAAAAATATAAAGATAGCTATTAAATCGATCCTATATCCCGAAAGCTCATATTCAATCTATCACGGTCAACTCTCGTGATTAAAAAATAATTATCATTCACACCATTCAATCAAACATGAAAAATAAATGACGATCATAAAATCGGGATTAGAACGCCTACAAAACAAAGTTAGCAGCAGTTCTAAAACTGCCCGGTCCTGATAACCAAAAATAAAAAATAAAATGGCTGTGATACCAATTGTTGGAGGCAAGACTGCCACGATCTTTGTTTTTGCAAACGATTAACGAAAAAATTAACTGGACAGGCAATCACCAAAACGGACTCCATATAAAACTTTTGATGACGAACGATTAAAATAAAACACGTGCATCCGAAGTTAATTTAGAAGAATACCTTTTTACCGGTCGAATCTTCAACTACGATTTGAATCCGAGTTGAGGCTCCTATCAGATCTTCTACTGTATTCTCTTATACGATTCCAAGATATAGTGTAGGCTATAATCCTCCGAGAACTCGTACCGGTAGAACCAAGACAGTTTGTCTTAGAAGACAAGTTATGAAACTGATTCAGCCTACTCGCATATATATAGGGCTACAGCAAGGATCTGGAGAGTAATTATGAGTAAAACTTTCAGTGAAACACAAACACGTATCAGCGGTTTCTGTAATTAAGCAAACCTCATAATGGTATCTGCAATTATGAAAAACCAGCAGTGATTTCTGTAATTTTCATAAAATACTGAATTATAGTTCACACCACTAAAGAATTATAATTGCACTCTGACTCATAATCTCAAGACCATATAGCATTGAACTCCTGTTATTAAATGCTTACCATTTCTCCCTATGTTAAAATTCTCAATATCTGCTAATTAAATTTAATTACTGATAATTTAATTTAATCCATATCTTGATATTCCTTAAGCCCTTCTGTTTAACTTATTTGACCGTCGGAAAATTAAATCGACCTACAGAATTTGGCCCGGTCAAAACTTATAAGTTTCCTTAAGGGGGTATCGTTAATCTCGATCTTTCGAGACGTGGATTCCGTCAATAATTAATATTCGCTATATAAATAATACCGCTATCCAATTCACCGGGAATATAGACCAATATAAGATCTCACCATCTAATGAATCAAAACAACGAATATTAAATATACACAAATCAATAATTATTTCAGGATTAAGAGGATAATCACTATTCATAATAACCTTGGGGTGTGAATTAATTTATATAGTCAGTATAAAATTAATTAACTTAAATATCCCATTCAATACACACAAAGTGTACTAGCACAGAGAGTCGGAACAATAGACGACGCTATTATTTATTTCCCATAATCAAGACAGGTCTACTAAAACTCTGTGCTATAGTCGTACCGATGGTATGTCCATTTCTATTTAAACTGTGAATATAAAACTTATATTCTACAAGAACCTAAAATTTGATCTTCTGTAAGCAAGTCCTACTCTACACACCAGATTAAATACTATACAGAATATCGGACATCCATACATAATATTAAAGAAATAATACACATACATTGCTCATAAAGATTCTTATAAAATTAAAAATTAATTTTATTAAAAAATAAAATTAAATACTAAAAACATAATTTTTAGTATACCAACCCTAAGATATTGCCCCAACACATGCATCTTTACGGATTTTCACCAAAGGACCTATATCCGCCCAAACTAAAATCATAGTTTTAACTAGTGCAACACATGCACAAATAAAAATCAGAGTTTTAAATGCGCTACGACCACATAAGATCACATATCAGTCCTACAACATGCATGAACAACATTAAAGTTCTAAAAGCATGAAACCACGTACCACATAATCCATTACGAGAACACGTGCCACAAAGCCAACACATAACCGAAGGCCAAGCCAAACCTCTCATACTAACCACCACACACACAACCGTGCACTGACAACCCGCATCTAACCATGCACCTCACATCGCATCTAACCCACGTCATCCCGAGGACGACAACAAAACGAACCACCATGACTCACCACGACCAACCTAGACAAAAAACGACTAACATCCCTTTTCATGAGTCCAATCGATAGAATCCCATAATTTAATCGATTGAAACATCACTGACGGAGAGCCAGTCTAAAGAACCTCGCAACCCAACTGACCGAAAAACCACCATAGCCACCAAAACAACCAAAACGCCCCACACAGGACCCCAGTCGACTGAACCCCTACCCAGTTGACCAAAACAAGCTAGTGGAACTTTGCAAAATTCCCCTAAAAGCACATGTTAGTTGACTAACCTCCCGGTCTAGTCGACTGAACCACCCAAACGACAATCCAGTTTACTGAACCACCCAGTTCAGTTGACTAACCTCAGGAAAAAACCGTTTTCGAGCTACGGGTTCAGCCATCTTAATCCTAAATTGAAGCCTCCAAGCTCCCTTTTCAACACACTCAGGCATATCCTAAAACCAAAACTATCACAAAATCTTGAAAGAAACTCTCGAAACCCGATTCCATCTAACCAAAATCGACCAAAAATGGTTTTGAACCAAAAACTCGATTTATCGAAACATAACTCGATTTCATGCATTTTAAGACGGTAAAAACACACATGATTACATGTAGCTCCCTTATATGATATGAGAGTTTAGGATCTTACCTCGTTGAGTCAAAAACTCGATGCTTCGATACTCGTGCAAAACTAAACTTTGCCAGAATAAAATTTTGTCCAGATGGATGAGTAACCCACCACGAGAAGACTAAAGATCTACTATTGGATCGGTAAAAAGCGAGCCTTGAGCCCTCGAAAAGTTAGAGAGAAAGAAGAGGAAAAAAGGAGAAACTTAGCTGAGAAGTTTTGAAAATATTTTTTAAAAATATCTAACGCGAGATATTTATAGGCCACGAAAATATCTTCTTTTTTTTTGAAATTTGCACCGTAATGCCTAACAGTCCCGAGAATCAACCCCGCAAACATCTCTAAATTTGAACATACATATAAATACATATGAACATGCTGTAACGAAAATGGTAAACACGCGTTGAAAAACGCCAAAAAAAAAAACGGGTCACGGTCTCACAACTCTACCCCTTAAAGGAATTTTGTTCCTGAAATTTAGTATAAGGTTAAAGGACAAACCCGTCGATCACAATCAACACAGGCACGGGAGATGATTAGCCAAATCATTCCTAGGATATAGCCAAACAAGGTTAGGCATCCTAAACAATAGCTAATTATCTCAAAGACACGGGATCTATAACTCATCTCAATCTCACATCCTCACCAACCACTGTCTCAACACAGCGCACTACCCACGAAGTTCATCACCAACTTCTCAAACAAAGAAATGTAGAACACTGGCCCAAAATTTGTATACTCAGAAAGTACCTCTGCTCATTGAAGATCATCAGGCACGACCGGTGCCTTGGAGGAACTAGGAGTTGTGAGCACATACGCTCGACCTTGTGTCATCCTGGTCTGTCCGTCATAGCCCGGCACTATCGGTTGCCGTACCGACTGAAATGAAGTACCCCCATCTGCAACTCAAAAAGTTTAAACTGCGAGATGCAGCTGTTGATCCTGCACAAACGAACCTCTGGTGTGCCTACTGTGCTCGGCGCACTCTCTCTCTAGGGAAAGGTCCTGTGAATATGCCCAGTCTGGCTACATCCATAACAAATCCACGGCCCCCTACCCTATGACTGACCCAGTACAAGACCCTAGGATTGCCTTAACTATGGATTCTGGTACTGCCTCGGCTGCGGGCACTCTGACACATGATGCCCTGACTATCCACACCGATAACATGTAATCTCCCACTAATTTAGCCTCCTAGATGAAGCCACCGATGGTGCTGGTGCAGAGAATTGTTGTGAAAATCTGAATGGATGAAAACTAGGACTAGAGGATTTTTGCCTCTTGCTAAAATGCCCACCTGTCTATGCCTTTGTCCCACCCTGCGGTATCTTGGCCTCCCTGGAAACCCGAATCTCAATCAAAGTGTTCTCAATCCTCGCTGCTGCCTCCATCAGCTTTGTAAAAACACGCCGCCCCATCCCTGCTACGTGCTCCCTGATCGCAGGCTTGAAGCCCTGCTCAAACCTCCTCAATCGCAGCTCATCTGTACTCACCAACTCTGGTGAAAAATGAGACAGACTAGTAAACCTGGCCTCGTATTGCATAATACCCATCGCTCCCTGGGTGAGAGCATAGAACTCCCCTGTACAAGTCTTTGGATGAAGTTGGAAAGTACTTCTTTTGAAAACCCTGTGAAAGCTGTCCATGTGCCCTCAGTATTCTGGGCGTATTTTCACCACTCGTGAGCTTCCCCTCTCAACTGGAAGGTAGCAAAAAGAACCCGCAAATCGTCCTCCACTATTTGCAGCGTATCAAGAATCTGAGTTACCAGCTCCAACTACTCTGTCGCCATTGTAGGATCAGGATTCCCAGCAAAGGTAGAAGGATCCATACGCTTAAACTCCCGCATCGCCACCGTTGCCCTTAACTCGGGCTCTCTCTCTCTCTATCTCCCCCTAACAGTCTCAACTAGCTACTGGATGAACCTACTAGCACACGCAGTAACTCAGTCGCGTTCATCAGTCCCTAGGAAGCGTTTGCATCTCCAGCATCAGAGATAGGCACATTCCCTTAGCCAAAACCATGGCCACGGCCTTGGCCTCTCCACGCAGACATCACGTCTACATAAAAGAAACATAGAACATAAGATGCAACACATCGCATGAACATAAGCACTAACCACATAAGCATGCTAACACGTAGTCACATAGGTTCATGTTAAACAAACTCCACATACAAAGGAGAACCGACAAGAGTGACGTGTCAATTTAGATAACCTACTTAGATTCCCTGCTAGAAATCATGTAAGCTAATCGCGTTTCTAACTTGGCTCCCAAGTTTTTTAATCCAAACGCCTAAAGGCAAGACTAATCAATCCTAAGGTTCAACCCACATGCTCATATATACACAACATCCACATATTCAATATGCTATCATGCTCATTCTACCAAAACATCTAAACACATGTAGTCAAGCATACGAAATCAACCTCACACGATGGTGCACCCTCTTTTCACGACTCTTAGGTATTCGAACCCAGAGCTCAGTTACCATTTTGTCACGCCTCAAATTCTGGGTTATGTGAAACACCCATAAACAACCATATAAAACACTCAACCCGATGCTTACTCCCAAATTAAGGCATACATGCATTAAATATAATCGCTAAAAGGCATACAATACATGGCTCCAACGTCGAGAAACATGCTATAAGCATACACGATCCAAAAAGAGAAAAAAGGAAGACTATAGGTCTTCTGCCCCCAACCAGCTCCCCTAGATCAACCTGCATGATCGGTACCTGGAAAACATCTCAAATCCCACACCGTGAGTCAAAGCTCAGCAGAAACTAGACAAACATGAAATAAAAACTGAACATGCTAGGAAAATAATGTGCGATTTTCAGTACACACAAGCCTTGAAAATGGTTTTATATTTGAACTCATACGAGTCTTAAGAGGAAAACACTTGGAAAACAGTTTTATATCATAGCTCATGCGATCCTCAAAATAAAATAGTTTGATATATATACTACAATGCTTTATTAGCAAAGATAGACTCCTACGAGCCACGACTCCCACGAATCCCACATGCAATATACATGCCATTCACATAATGCAACACATGTAGAGTTAATATATAATTTCATGGGGTAAAATCGTAGGACACCAAGTGCCTTCATCATACATCTTCACAGACTTTCACCGTATGACCACTATCTGCCCCAACTAATGCATCTTTACGGACTTTCACCGAGAGACCAATATCCACCCCGACTATGCAATTCTTTACGAACTTTCACCGAGGGACCAATATCTGCCCCAACATATGCATCTTTATGGGCTTTCATCGAGGTACTAATATCTGCCCCAACTAAAATCATAGTTTTAACCAGTGCAACACATGCACATATAAAAATTAGAGTTTTAAATGCACCATGACCACATAAGATCACATATCAGTCCTACAACATGCATGAACAACATTAAAGTTCTTAAAGCATGAAACCACGTACCACATAACCCGTCACGAGAACACATGCAACAAAGCCAACACATAACCGAAGGCCAAGCCAAGCTTCCCATACTAACCACCACACACACAATTGTGCACCGACAATCCGCATCTAACCATGCACCTCACATTGCATCTAACCCACGTCATCCCAAGGACGATAACAAAACAAACCACCACGGCTCACCACGACCAACCTAAACGAAAAATGACTAACATCCCTCTTCATGAGTCCACTGAATTATCACTAGAGGAGAGCCAGTTAAAAGAACCTCGCAACCCAACTGACCAAAAAACCACTATAGCCACCAAAACAACCAAAATGCCCCACACAGGACCCCAATCGACTGAACCCCCACCCAGTTGACCAAAACAAGCTACTGGAACTTTGCAAAATTGCCCAAAAAGCACAGGTCAGTCGACTGACCTCCCGATTAAGTCGACTGAACCACCTAAACGACGATCCAGTCGACTGAACCACCTAGTTCAGTCGATTGACCCGAGGCAAAAATCGTTTCTGAGCTACGGGTTCAACTATCTTAACCCTAAATCGAAGCCTCTGAGCTCCCTTTTCAACACACTCGGACATACGCTAACCTAAGACTACCACAAAACCTTGAAAGAAACTCTCGAAACCTGATTCCATTCAACCAAAATCGACTAAAAATGGTTTTGAACCAAAAATCCGATTTATCAAAACATAACTCGATTTCATGCATTTTAAGACGGTAAAAACACACATGATTACACGTAGCACCCTTATATGACATGAGAGTCTAGGATCCTATCTCGTTGAGTTAAAAACTCGATGCCTTGATCCTCGTGTAAAATTAAAGTTTGCCAAAATAAAATTTCATCTTGATGGATGTGTAGCCCACCACGAGGAGACTAAGAATCTACTATTGAATAGGCAAAAACCGAGCCCCGGCCCTCGAGAAGTTAGAGAGAAGGCAAAGAGAAAAAGAAAAAACTTAGCTGAGAAATTTTGAAAATATCTTTTGAAAATATCTAACACGAGATATTTATAGGTCACGAAATTTTTTTAAAAAAATTTGCACCGCAACGCCTAACGGTCTCGAGACCCAACCACACATGCATCTCTAAACCCAAACATGCATATAAATACATATGAACATGCTGTAACGAAAATGGTAAACATGCGTTGAAAAACACCAAAAAAGAAAACAGGCCAGGTTCTCATAGAATCCATCTCATCCTTCATCGCTGACTCCCACTTCATTGAACTCTCGGTCTGCAAGGCTTCTGTATAACTTTCTAGCTCACCACTGTTAGTGAGCAGAATGTAGAACAGAGACAGCAAAAACCGCTGTGGCAGTCTGATGTTCTTAGAAAACCTCTTGACCGCTGTCACTGGTGTATTTTGTTCCACCTGTGGATTCACGTTCTTCTTATCTTCATCCTCCCCATTCTGTTTGGCTTCCTCAAAAATGTCATCCAAGTTAAGGAACTCGAATTTCTTTGTCTCTAGCAATGCATAGTTTGTCTTTGCCTTCGACTTGTCCTTGTACAGTACCTGTTCATTAAATACCACATTTTTGCTTCTAATGATTTTTGGCTTTTGTCATCCTAAAATCAGTAGCCAAACTCGTCATCATCATACCCAATGAAATAGCAAACTCTAGATTTTGACTACAACTTTCTCCTAACATCAGCATCTACATGAACATATGAAGTACAATCAAAAACTTTTGGAAAAGATAAATTTACCTCCTTTCTACTCCATATTGCCTTTGAAATTCTGATTCCCAAAGGTACTGACGGTCCCCGATTAGGAAGATAGGCTGTTGTGCCTTTGTATCATCCTAAAAGCACTTGTGTAGCCCAGAATGCAGTCTTATGCTTCTGGCTCTCTCATTCAGTGTCCTGTTCATTTGCTCAGCCATGCCATTCTGCTGTGGCGTTCCTAGAATGGTCTTCTCCCATCAAATTCCATTGGCTGCCCAGAAATCCCTGAATCTTCCGTCTGTATACTCACCACCATTATTTAACCTCAAACACTTTAGCTTTAAGCCAGTTTCAGTCTCAACCAAATCCTTCTACTTTTTAAAGACTTCAAACACATCAGATTTATTCTTTAAGAAATAAACCCACACCTTCTTGCTGGAGTCATCTATAAACATAATATAGTACCGTGAGCCTCCAAGAAATGCAACTGGGAAAGGTCCCCACAAATCTGTGTGCACCAACTCTAACCTGTCTGGCTTTGGTGTCCTGTCGCATTTCAAAAAATTGACCTTTATCTGCTTTCCGAATATGCAATCCTCACAAAAATCAAACTTTACAGACTTCAAATCTGGAAACTTGCCATTTGATTGCAGAATTTTCATCCATTTTTTGCTCATGTACCGCAGCCTCTGATGCCACAAGCTCATGTCTGAACTACTGTCAATCAATGCCACTGTATCCCTTGTACTCGTAGTCATGTATAGGGTACCCGTCTTTACTCCTCGAGCCACTACCGTAGCTTATGTGGTGAGTTTCCACGTGCCACTAACAAAGGTCACTGAATGACCTTCAGCATCTAGTTGCCCAACATATATCAAATTTCTCATCAATTTAGGTACATGTTGTACCTTATCTATCTTCCATGTTGAACTGTTTGAAACTCTAATTCTGATATCGCTTATACTCACAATATCTAGCGTCTCTTCGTCTGCCAGGAAGACTTTGCCAAAATCATCGGCAACATAATTCTCAATGATTTCCCACCGCGCCATAGTATGAAAGGTGGCCCCCGAATCCAGCACCTAAGAGTCAATTGGGCTAACAACTAATAAGAGCAAGGCATCATGGACATTCTCTGTCACAATATTGGCAGACTCACCGTCTGCCTTCTTCTTCTGCTCTCTACAATTCTTTTTAATGTGGCCAGTCTTACCACAATCCCAGCATTTTAGCTGCCGTCCCGACCTGGACTTGCTTATGCCTCTTCTGAACTTAGACCTGTCCCTGTTCTGATTCCTGTCATTATCTCTGCCCCGTGCTTCAACATTCAAAGCTGTACCGACATTCGATTCCGAATTAGATACGTCACCCGAATCCCTCCTGTGAACTTTTTTCGCTCAAAATCAAGTTCCTGGCATCGTCATACTTCAACTTATTCTTACTGGTAGAGTTACTCACTATCGTTCTCATAGCCTCCCAAGTGTTTGGTAACGAAGTCAACACAATCAAGGTCCTAACTTCATCATCAAAATTAATATCTACTGAAGACAACTAATTCATAAAGGTATTAAATTCGTTCAGATGTTGTGCAACAGGTTTACCTTCGGCTATCTTTAGATTGAATAATTTTCTCATAAGATGTACCTTGTTATTTGTCGACGGCGTTTCGTACATACTTGACAGTGCCGCCATCATGTCTGCTGTAGTCTTCTCCTTGATTACTTCGTGCGCTACTGACTGGGACAACGTTAATCTGATGACTCCCAACACCTGTTTGTCAAGAAAAGCCCAATCCTCATCCTTCATGCCCTCTGGTTTGGATCCTAAGAGTGGCAAGTGTAGCTTCTTCCCATACAGATAATTTTCTATTTGCATCCTCCAATAACTGAAGTTCGAATCGTCAAACATGTCAATTTCTGTCGATCTTCCTTCTTCTGTCATGTGTATTCATCAACCTCCTAACCCAGAGCTTTGATACCAATTGTTGGAGATTAGAATGCGATCACTAATCTCGCCCAAGATCAACAACGAATGCACATATCACAGAATGATAACGAAGAAGAAATAAAACAAGCAATCACACGATCACACACCATATTTACGTGATTCGATAAGGCGTGCCTACGTCCACGGGATCACACGTCATTATATTAAAGGAGGATTACAAAGGGAATGATGTTCTTGATGTTTCTCTCAGTTTATCAGGCTAAACATAACATTACGTATTAAAGAAAAGAGCCCTTAGGGTTAAAACATAACCCTAGCCGCTGTACAGAAAAGTCTGTTTTGCGACAGTCCGCTAGAGCGAACCCCTGATTGTTCGAGCGGTCCCTAACTCAAGATCACCTGGTGTACAAGCCCGCTTGAGCGGACTCCTGATCGCTTGAGCTGTCAGTAGACCGAGACCAACACTGTGCTAGCCTGCTCGAGCAGACCCATAGCTGCTCGAGCGATCAACCTAGAAACTTAGTTTTTCTCCACCACTCAACATAAACGTGTCCAAGGGAGAGCGGTGGGATATCAAATGAGGAGATTAAGGGGTATGAGGACAAAATGGAGTGTGCAAATCAACCCAAAACGACCATATTCCCTGCTAAGGGCATTTTTGTATATATAATCAGTTTGTATATATAAACAGTTTGCTGAGTGTTAAGATCAAATTTTAAACTAAACTCATTTTTGAGTTTTTTGTCCTTGAATTTGTCTAAATAGGTGTGTTTTATTTTTTAAGTCCAAATTTTAAACTAAACTCATTTTTTTAGAGTGTATTCTTTGAGCTGGAAAGCCAAGTTAACTGTTTATAAAATATATGTCCAAATAAGTGTGTTTTATTACATTATCATCTAAGGGCATTTTTGTCATAATATTATTATTTTTATCTAATCTTTCATCAAAACAAACAAAGGATTTGACTAAGGGTATGTGATAAGTAACTATCCTATAGAGTAAATAAACACAACACTGTACAAAAGTAGGAACTATTAATCCAAAAATTTGGTATCCCAGGCCAATGAGTTATGAGGCTATTAATCCATCTTAATTTAGTCCTCCACTCCAAACATGGCCATATTGTATTTCACCAATCCCGACTTATTTATAATAATAATCGATTTATAATCCAAGCCACACGGTCGTAATCATTAGATACTCTTATCACATTATCAAACTTTATATGTTTTGTTTTAAATTTTGAAATAGTGGAGAATTGCTGTAATTTTCATACAAAAATATGTTATTATTTCAAAATTTAGAAATATTATTCTATTTTTTTTAAAAAAATATTCCCACTTATTATATTTTTAATGGTGGACAATATTAATATACATCATAAATGTAATCTATCATATCCATTGAGCATTGAGAGGCTAAATACTAAAACTTCAATTCTTTGTCTGTTAGGTTTCTTAATAGTATAATAATTTGTAATTTCTTACATCACATTTAGGATGCACGTTTTCTTTATCTATTGGCAGAATGAATTATATATATATATATATATATATATATATATATATATATATAGAGAGAGAGAGAGAGAGAGAGAGAGAGGTGCATAAGAAGGGTTATTAGTGTGGAAATTCGTTTGAAACAAACATGTGTTTTGATACTCAAAATATTATATTGGTACTTTGTATTAAATTTTGGTTGATTTTGGGACGATTAATGGAGTTATTTCTCACACCTCCATATTTTAGAGTACGCGTTTGTGGGGAATGAACAATTGAATCATGGAGAGTAGCATGCCAATAACTAGCTGTATCGAGTCACGTACTCTAAGAGACAAAAATTTACTCTTAAGGACAATGAGAGCTCTGTTACCAGAGCTCTGTTGAGAGACTTTGGGTACTACTTACTGGTGTACTTAATTTCTTCAGTTTTTTTTTTTTTTTTGGTTTTTGTTAAGCTGCTTGGGTCTGCTGGTTTGCTGGTTTTTCTTGGAGGAGATTTGGGAGCTGTTTGAGGGCTGTTTGCTTGCTAAGTTGATAATGTTACTTGCTAGATTGCTTTGGGTGCTGATTGTTGGTAGTGCGTGGCATTGATAAGTTACGGACGCGGGCATTGATTTTGCTGATATTTTGTCTGCTGATTGCCGTGGGTATTGGTTTTGTTTGCTGCGGGAGGCGATGTTGAATGTTAATGGGTTCTGTGGTGCTTTGGATGGAAAAAAGTTAAAAGCTTGGCATTAGCTGCTGCGATGGGCTGATATTATCTGTTGGTAATTGGTTTGGTCTGAAATGCTGAGTTTTGGGAGTCTCATAGTTACAATTGATTGTGTTGGAACATTAATGCTTTGTGATGCCCTCTAGGCCAGAAAAAAGCCTTGGCATTGGTAGCTGTGATTGGCCGTGATTGGATTGCTGAGTTTTTTTTAGAGTCCCTTGGCTGTTGTGATTGGCAATGATTGGGTTGCTGAATTTTTGTGGCCTGTGCTGTGCATTGGGTATGGTCTCATGGGGGTGCTGCTGAATTTGTGTATACATTGGCTGCTATAATTGGTTTACTGATTTTTTGTTGGTGCTGCTAAAAATTGGGGGTGTGGTCTCGTGGGGGTGCTGTTGAATTTTTGTGGCCTCTGCTGTGATTGGCTATGATTGGGTTGCTGAATTTCCTTACAAAGATGTTGTGCTGAATTTTTGTGGCCTCTACTGTGCATTGGGGTTTTGCTGCTTGAGAGTTTTTGCTTTGTTAGAATTTGATGCTCTATTTCTCTCGCCCGTGTCCCATTTTCTTGTGTTAAGTTATATTGTTCGTTTCCCCCAGCTTTACTTTAGTAGGTTGGTCTCTTGTCAATCTTGAAATATTTTGTTCACCTCAAAGAAGTTTAACGCATTTTTGTAAGAGAATTCACTCCTTTTAAATGCTACTTTTCCTCTTTATTTATAATATTTCTTTTTGCCGATCAAAATAAAAGACAATGAGATGTCTCACATTAATAGTGCATACCAAACGTGGAAAAAAGATTATAAAGCTAAAATGGTTATTTCATTTCTATCATATTCTTGCCTACCAAACATGGAGTTAATACTTAGGACTCGATACTCGTGCATGCTGGATTACTTTTTTTTTTTGCTAACTTATTTTTTTTTGATCAACAACTATATGAAAAGACAAGAAATAATTAAAATTAAATTACAGACTCAACATCAACTAATGAGCGAATAGGCAAATGAATGTCTTGCATCCAGGTATTTAGTTTTTCCATTAATATTGCAAGTCTTGACAAAGAATGTGCCATGAACTTCCCATGTCTTGGGATATGACGGCATGTTGGCTCTTGAAAGTTTCGGAGTTATGCTTGAACTTTCTCAACAATAGTCCATGAACTAGAAAAGTTTAATACAATGGAGTTAATGGCGTTGATCACTTCAAGAGAGTTCCTTTCTAGGCGAAACTTGCACTCGTACAACTTTTTTGCTAATTCTAGTGCCGTTAAAGTCTCTAAAATTTTCAAATAGTCACTGTCCATAGCCATTTCTAAGCTATCCACACAAGAAGTCCAGATATTTCCTCTATCATCTCTAAGGATCACTCCAATGCCTTTTGCTAACTTATTTTGTATTGGTCTAACCTTTATAAGGAATTTTTTTAATTTGTTCAATGAAATTGTTTTGATTGGATAGTTCTCCTCTTACTTAGATTGGGGCTACTCACTATCCTTTGCTATGATTTAGTTTAAGGAAGACAATAATTGCAGGTTGGTTCAATAAAGAAAGGCATGGGAGTGTTTGGGCATCGAAATGGGAATGTAAAGCTCGGTTTCCAACTCTTCCATTTTTATATTTTTTAAATTACTCCCGTTATGCAAAATTAAAAGAGTAAAAAGTCTAGATAAAGAATAAAAACTCATAAAAGATTTTTAAAAATACTTCAAGTCAAAATACAACTTATTTTAGTCTTTTTTACTGAAGCTTTTCAATATTGATCAAAATTTTATTACTTTTTAAATCCTGACAGCGAGAGAACCAATATATAAAGTTTTTAAAAAGCAAAAATAAGTTATTTAGAAAAAAAAACATCACTAATATGAAAGTGCATTGATATTAATAAAAAATATATAAATATTTGTAAAATTATTTTTATATTTGTAAAATATGCATTATTGCTTATTTTTAATGTATTATTTATGGCGCAAATGATGATTATATGAATTGATATGCATTATTATTATGCATCATGTATGTATTATTTATTGCGAAGACGATGATTAAACGAATTGATAATAAAATATCTAGACATGTTAATTACCTTCCACTAGAAAATAAATAAAAGCTTGTAAAATGGATAATTTTTAAAAATATTAATATATACTTTTAAAGGTAGAAGTTACTAATTTTATATAAAAAAATTAACCTATTTTATACGAATATTTATACATTATTTATCAATTATCCTCTATCAAATTGAAGGTAATTTGCATTTTGCTTAAGGGTTATGCTAATAAAAGTTCAATGGGCTATCATTAAGAATATAATAGAGACAATTTTCTTTTTTTAATATACATACACTTTTAAAGGTGGAGTTTACAACTAAAAAAGTTCGATTAATACTAAGTGAGTTATATTGTCTTTTACCTACCAAACAAAGGTGGGTCACTATTATTCTACTTAAAGTATTTTTTTGGTACATAATCAAATTGGAACATCACATAAATAATATCACATAATGTTTTAGAGCTACCAAATAATTATACTAACTATCAATACATTTTTTTAATTAGAAAATTAATCTTATGTCCTTAAAATAGCGTCGATTTTGTTTTTCATCCATCATAAAAAATTTTAACGCGCGCAATTCAGTTAAATTCTGGAACATATTTATCTGCATATTTTCAAAATATATATAAAGCAAATATATAAATTTATCTGTCTTGTATAAATAAGCATACAGATAAATTTATCTGTATAAAAAACACTGTGCTTTTTTAAAATACGTATAAAGTACATAGATAAATTTATCTATCTTGCATAAATAAGTAGACAGATAAATTTATCTGTCTTGCATAAATAATAAGACAGATAAATCTTACATAAATAAGCGTACAAATAAATTTATCTGTATAAAGAATACTGTAATTTTTCAAAACACGTATAAAATACACAGATAAATTTATCTGTCTTACATGAATAATAAGACAGATAAATCTTACATAAATAAGTATATAGATAAATTTATCTGTATAAAAAACACTGTGCTTTTTCAAAACACGTATAAAACACACAGATAAATTTATCTGTCTTGCATAAATAAGAAGATAAATAAATCTATCTGTATAAAGAAGACATATAAATTTACCTACTTGTATAAAATAAGAAGACAGATAAATTTATCTGTATGCATTACATATAAATTTATCTGTTTGTGTTAAATTTATCTGTATTGTAGGCGATTGGATCTCGCGCGTTAAAAATTTTGTTGATAGACCTTACGCGTTAAAATTTATTTTTTTGAACTTTTAGCTGAAAGCATCTTTTTTTTATCTCTTGTACACCGTTCTATAAACTGTAATTAGCACTAACAAATTACTAGTATTTAAAGATACTTTCTAAGATAATATAATTTAAATATTTATTTTAAATAATAAGTAAGAGCGAAAATCAATTTAATCACAATTTTAAAAACTCATTAAAGGTCTTGTTCACTCATCCTAAAATTTTAAAAAATTAATCCTACTCTTCTTACTTCTCTTTTTTTTTATTACTTTTCTCTCTTTTCTCAAATTTTTTAAACTTTTTCTCAATTATTAACATCTATATAAATGTAAAAAAATTAACTCTTAAAATGAGACAATTTTGACTTTCTTTTTTATTTTCCCTCTTTTATATAATTCTATGTAAAAAAGTAATAAAAAGATATACTAATATTACTTCTTTTTTTATTAATTTAAGAAAAAAAATTAATTTTTATTTTTATTATCTTTTTGTTTATCTTTTTTTATCACTATAAGTTAGCAAACTAATTAATAAAATTATATTTTAATTAAGTGTCTAAAAATTGACCTATTAATTAATTATGTTTACTTTTTAATTGTTAAAATTATATAATTAAGTAATGACAGCTAGTTGTAAACCAATGCTCTATAAATACTTTTTTTTTATAATAAAAATGCTAATATACATTTTCTTTCGTTCAAATAGTATCATTATTGTATTGAATGTTTTCTTTTGACCATGAGGAGGAGAAGGATGTTTACTGGCTTGACTGGTTTTGGTTGGGAAGTGAGGAAGGACAAATTATTAGGTAATTTGGAGTATAATGCTGACAATGGTACATAGAAATTTTTAATAAATAAAAATATTTAATGCATATTAAGCTCTTGTTTGGAAAATTGGCTTAAAATTGATTTTTTGAGTTTTTTGATTTTTAAAATTTTTGGCTTTAATCAAAAGAAGTCAAAAAAGTTAAAAGACATCGTTTTTCAATTCCTAATTTTTATTCTATTGGGTTTTTGACTTTTTGACTTTTTTGATAATAATTTTTAATTTTATCTTTTTACATATAAAATTAAACAAATTTTAATTTTACCCTTTTAACATAAGATGAGGGCAATTCGATCAATTCACTTCATGGCTTAATTGGCTTTTTAAGTGACTGTTTTGCCAACAAACGAATTTTTAATTTTTTAACATAAAATGACTTAAACTCAAAAAGTTAATTTAAAGTCATGTTGCCAAACAAACACTAAGTAAGTTATTTTTATTTTTCATTTACACAATAAATAAAAGTATGCTAACACTTTTCATTTGGAGTGTTTTTCCCACAGAGTTTGTTTGGGATAGTTTTTTTGTTGATTTTTTGTTATGATTTTTTTTGTCTTTTCTAAAATTATTGTGTTTTGGTTTAATTTACTTTTTAGATTCGTCATGATAAAATAAATTAAAAAAAAGTATAATTATTTTGGCTAAAATTAAAAATAATTAACTAAAGACAAAATAAGCCTTAAAGTGATTTTGTTTTGTCATATATGAACTTTTTAAATTTTTTGGTATATTTTTCTCTTTTTTTAAAAAAAAAATTTCATAACAAAAACATTTAAAATGCATCATCATTTAAACTAACACAAATATTTTTTATTAAAAAAATCATATAAAAAAGTTATCTTGCATAGTGCCTAAGTCATTCAATCGAAATCGAAACATTATGTAAACAATGTCACATAGTTGGCGTTTAGTATTACAGAAATAAATAATATATAAATTATAATTTATAATAGAAATTATGAATGTTAGGTGAATATGAGAGTATTTAAAAATGCTACTGCTACTAACTTTTAGTTTTCTGTTACTAATTTTAATTATAAATTATAAATTTTTTCAATCACTTATAATTTATACAACAACTTATAATTATTATTTTTATTTTAATTATAATCTATAATTTATAATCTTTATTAAATACTCACAATATTTACTATAAGTTACAATTTATAAATTATTAATAATAATTTTACCAAACACCACTTATATTAATTTTAAAAATTTCAGTCAAACCAAACCCCTTCCCCAGTGTTCCTAACGTACCAAATAACCACTCGTGGGGAAGAGGGGTTGTCCGACGAGTTACGGGCAGGGGTGGGGGGGAGATTGTGGCAGTTTTTTTGGGGGGAACCTTAAGGTTAAGTCACTTCGACATAAATGAAAGAGGGAAGGGTATAAACAGGGGTCAATCAAAGAGACTGTTTTGGGGCAGGGCGTCCTACAAGAGGGGTGGTGGTACGAAACGCTGACCGGGAATAGCAGGTCGCGGGTCCCAAACAATTAAAACGCCCGGAACCTCTCTTGTCTCGAACCTCGCGCACTTGGGGATCGCGATGAGAGGATGGTTGAACAAATTTTTTAAATGAGCGGGTCCGAGAAGCGATGTACTGTCGAATCTGATTTGACGGAACTGCCCCTGACTTGGCTCACAACTGTCGCCGTCTCATCGGAGGAATTTAAGAATTTGTCGGGGTGGAGTTAAGTTATTTTCTATTTTAATATTTTATGTAAGTTATACTTATATCTCCTGTATTTTTATTATATATTATTATTTATTTTTTATTTTTAAAAATTATACTATACTTTTTTACTTTACTAAAATAAGTAACATTTTAATTCATTCGTTAGTCAACTGTTATTTAACATAACAGAAAAACATAATATCAATTAAAAATTAAAAAAAATTTAATAATTTTACCCTTGAACTATATGCACTCATTTGGTCCCGCGCTCCTCTTCTCACCAGATCCACCATTTTCGGCGAACCCAGTGCCGACAATCCTAGAGCATCACTGGCGACTTCAAAGTAATCACTGGCAACTATCAACAAATTTGAATTTGTTCAAACATGGAGCTTCTTGAAGTTACCATTAAGAGATTGCATGGTAAAATAAGGAGCTAGGTTTTGTGGTTACTATTAACTGTACCCTGCAACTAAAAAACAAAAAGCTTCTTGAACATATTACAAGTATAAAACATAGAGCTAAGTTTTTTGAATTCATATGAGTAAAACAAGTTTCGCTCCATCCATTCACTACTACCAATTTTATAACTCCCAAATCTGGGATGGTGGTTACAGAGAAAGCCAGAGAGAAGGGAATGGCGTGAAGTTAAATGGATGAGCGGCAAAAAACGGAGCTGATATTGATATCGGTGATGCCGAGGGCGTTGACGCTAGAGATAATGATGCTGTCGAGACAGAGATCGCCGAGGCCGACGTCAAAGGAGGTGAAGTCGTCGTCAGTGGATACCGAATGGCCGACAGCGATGGAGGCCCCTATGCGAGTTAAAAGATCCACTTTGCTGTTAAGACGAATTGAAGCCACAGACTCCATTGTAGGACTGACAACGTTTGCAATTGAATTTTTTTTATAATATACATAAAATATGCATTTGCATATGTA
>JAULJZ010186491.1:0-46003 GCA_032270985.1 Heliamphora pulchella | reverse complement strand
TATATAAATTTTTGTATACAATCTTTCACATTTTTTCAACACTAATTGCTATAGAAATGCAATGAATTAAACCCATGGGTGTCACGATGCGATGCGTTTTTTAATTAGTTTTTGTTGGAAAACCACAGCTCGTCGAAATCGTGTTGGGGAATCTAAGGAATGCATAGTACTAGACGGACCAGTTTGTGTCGGAGGTTGTATACTATAATCGGATTATGAATTACGTGTGCAGAACAATCGATGAACACGATGGGGAGGACGATGATGACGATGAAAAAGACGATGAAGGAGCGATAGTATTTTTGTCTCAAAAGTACTTTGCGCGTTAAAACTTTTATGCAGATGGACTTTACTCGTTAAAAAATCTTATGCTGGATAAAAAACAGTAAGCGGCATATAAATTGGATTGTTCACTAATTTTTTGTATAATATTTTTTTTTATTTTGAAGTACACAACAAATTAATTTCACTTGTCTTTGTCATTAATTGTTTTTTTTTGTTTTAGATATTGTCGAATCTCTCAAAATTGAAATTTGTAGCTCTCGATTTTTCAAGAAATAATTATTTATCTTAGATCCTTGATGTTGAAATCCACCTTAATGCCATGAAACTTGGAGAAACAATAAAAGATGAAAATCGCGCATCTCTGCACACTACTAAAAAAATTGTAAAATATCTCAGTAATTAACTGAGATTAAAAGTATACTATTTAGAACCGAGATGTATCCGAGCGCAATTAAAAGTGCTAAGAAATATTCTCAATATTTAATCACGATCATATATATACCATCTCAGTTTTTAACCAAAATCATATCTGTACCATGTTGATTTTTAATCGTAAAACAATCTCGATTTTATTTTAAAATATGGTGATTGTTTCTTGTAAAAGATCTCAATCTTTTATAAATGAGTGAATGCTACTCGTAAAAGATCTTAGTTTTAATATAACCATGACAAAAACTATAAACAATCTCGGTTTTTAGCCGTGATTAAAAATCATTATTTTTGTATAAAAAAATAATTTTTATATATAATTTTTTTTTTCATGTACGGATGCTACTTACATAATTGAGTGGTAATGCATATTATACCCACACCACTATTCTTTCACTCAACACATCAACCATATATTATATATCGAATTGCTAATAAATCCAATAAGAAAACTTTTCCAAAGAAGTTGCAAATTTTTCCTAATGCTGAGGGGGAGACAACTAGTACTGTTCAGTTAAAATGGCTAAGGGTTAAAAATATCCCATATAAGGCATTGATCAAAACTACAAGATACTTCATTTATTTGTACATGCATGTGTAGCTGAAACATACAGAGAATATCCAAAGTAAAGATATATGGAATAACCATTTATACGTATAAATAAATGAACAACCAAATTATTTATAAAAAACAGAATACAAATTTATAAGGAAATATACTTAGAAGGTGAGGTCCCCAAATGCATGTCTAAGCTAAGGGTACAATAAACATATAAAAGCAAATATCCCAAAATTGGATTTACATTTTGTCTAGTAACAAGTAAAGGTTACAGTACCTCTGGGATAAAACAAATGGGCTGCCAGCAAATAAACGCACCTAATTAAGCCAATAGCATCATAACTCTTTACAATCCTCAGTTTATTGCAATTATCAATAAACATCGTGCCATAGGTCCAAAATATGATTTAGGATCCAATCACAAAAATGCAACTTAGCAAGCGATGATACTTTCGCCAACAATTAATGCTAGGTAACTTATAAAAATTTAAAAATTTGATGCTAAAGAAGTGCATAAGGAAAAACAACTCGATCGCAATTTCAAGAACTACTTCTACATGTATACAGATTTTGATACCAATCCCTAATTCATTTTGTAAACATTTCACCAAATCTTAAAAATATACAAACTTATCCAAAAAGCTTTTTCCACCAGATTTGTTAAAAAGCTCGTCTTTTCCCTAATTTGGTACTAATTTGATGAAAGCGTTCTAGCAAAAATTTGGAAAACTTTTTTTAAATTATAATTTGATAAGAAAAAGTGAAGAATGGGAGATGCCCTTATTAAAAACAATTCAACAAGCCATACCAAGTTACCAAACCCACGAACAATTCAACAAGCCATACCAAGTTACCAAACCCGCAACCGCCCCCCCCGCCCCCCCAAAAAAAAGAAAAAAAGACGTGTTACAGCCACCCTAAATCACAACAAGATGCATAGCCTACAGAAAACAAAACTTCAAAAATGGGAGAACCAAGAGAAACTTGTAAGCAAAAAGCATTAGGGAATAAGAAATTAAAGCTGAATTTGGGGATTTTCTTCGTTGAACAAGAATGAGACTAAAAAAGAGTAATAAAAAAGCTTGAAATTGGGATCGGCGATCTCTGTAGTAGTGTTTACAGATTTCATTATGCCTGATTGGAATTGCTGTTTCATTTTTTCTAATTAGATCGTAATTCACACATAAGCTTAGAACTATATTTTACTATGAAGGCACCATAAAAAAGTACAACATTAACAATAATCATCAACAATGAGTGCTTATGTGTTCTAATAACAACAACTAATATTAGATTAATTCAACTTAAATAAATTGCTAGTTGAAAAAATAAACGCGATTTTTACCTTTGCTTTTCCCTTCAATGTCTTTGGTTATCTACACACACACACACAAAGTAAGTCCTTTCAACTTCCAATGTGAAGATAGATGGATTAGATAAAAATCCAAATAAAATTAAAATTACAGGTTGTAAAATTTATTCGTTAAATTATATATGTTGTATAAACTATATAAGGTAAAGCAAGAACCCCATAGCTTGCCGACCCACACACCAACCATTATCATTTTTGCTTGGTCTAGTCAGTCATTATCATCTCCACTTCCTTTTAAGAATTTAGAAGGCCAACATTTTCAATCTTAGAGGACAACAAAAGCCTTACAAAAACCTCTCCCTACTTCAATCGCACTCAGACACTAAAACAAAACTATAATAATAAAAATAGAACTGATTCTATGTATTTCATTAGCAATAAGCAATCACTTGTATATAAGCCCATATAAAACAAAATGTCATCACCATTGTGAAGCCTTTCTCTAGTTTCTTAGTTTCAGGACAGCTTTGTCCCTCTTTCACCATTGCAAACAAGAAAGAGATCAACAACTGCACACCACTACCTGATCAGGAAGAGCGTGGTGACGGCATCTTCCTCCCTCCTCTTCATGGTATCAGTATTTTAGATTCTTAATCTTACATGTCGCACACACCTAAAATCCATTATGAAACATAGGGGATCCAATTTACACACATGGTATCCTATTAAATGTAAGGCATGTTATACACACATGGTATGTTCTCTCATGTACATATGCTCAGAACACTTGCATATTGTCAATGGTAAAAGGCTACTATTTGAAATCATATTAGTCAATGAGTTATGTACGAATTGAAGATTTCCAAGGGAAAAGTTGTAAATAAAAACTCCATGCAAAATGGTGAAGGCCAAAAACACAAATGTGTGGGCAGGATGGAGGTTCATCATTCATTGTATCCAATTAATGGTTCACTCTAAGCTCAAAGCAGATTTCTCCTAATTGTCCTCTACTCAAAACCTTAGAAACTAAAAGAACTAGATACAAATAGAAAGAAGAAAATAGAGTATCGGTATTAGTGAATTTAATACAGTAAATGTACATTACAACAAGTGTTCCATGAAAATAGAGATTGATTGCTTAGTAAATGCACATATGCTTAACATGGGAAGCTGAAAGGGAAAATTGTCCTACATTTCACAGCATGATCACTGGCACATATGCACATATGCTGAAAGGGAAAATTGTCCTACATTTCACAGCATGATCACTGGCATCATTAACATGGAAATCAGCATTAGGATATGAATGTAATATATAGCATCATAAATGATTTGGGGCAAATGTAATTCCAATTGAAAAGACGTAGAAAAAATATAAAGCCATAGAACCCTTCCATAGTTTAACATATTTTTGCAAAATCGAGTGAAAATATTTACGAACAAAATTAAAACTTAACTTTTTTTCCTTTTTTTTATTTAACTCTTGAGTCCTATTTTGTGATAACGAACCTCAATCAAATTAGAAGAAGGATTCAGAACATACTAGAAGTAGAATTTAGATTCATAGAAAAGACAAAATTACAGAAATATTCGTTGAAAAATCAATATTTCTCACAATCAAAGCAACCCTATGAAAGTTTTCGATTTTCTCTGCCGTGACTGCTGAAAAAATTGAAAACGAAACCTTAGATCAAACTGTTTGAATGAACCATTTGAATCCTCGTTCCCAGTTTCCCTCTGTCTCTTCTTGCTAGTTGAATCACCGGTCGAATCGATAGATTGCTTAGCTTCTTCGCAAATGGCCGATTCAAATCTCTGAACCTGCAAGAAGATGAAATCAACGAGTGGAATAACAGGGAAAGATGTAGAGAGGGAGGGGAAGGAGAGATTAGATACTAGTCTGGGTTTGGCACCGGTGGTACTTGTACACACCTCAATTTGACTCTGCCAATCTTAGGTTCGACAAGGTGAATCAAATGACAAAAGCAAGTGGAATGGTGCTTCAGGACGATCATCGGAGAATGATCCAAGCTTAGTATTTAAATCCAATGTTCAAAACCTTTAAACTAGTGAACCTACATTGTCTAAGCTTTGAACTGCCAACTTTAAATGTAATGACCCGGTACAAACTTTAGCTGTAACAACCCGGTTGATAACGACCCTTTTAAAGACCCAGCCCAAACCCTAAGTGTTATTGACAGATAGTCCACGAGATCATAGAACACAGAAGAAGTTCAAAACCCTAACTCGAATAAAAAATCCTAAGTTTGGCCCGAAACCCCCGACAAGGTCCAAAACTCAAGCAACTAAACCTATGACGCCCTGTCCTTTGGGCACGTCGGGACATACATAAATATAAATAAAGTGATATTCTAGCCATTCATTCATATTTACATACGTTAGTTATTACATCATAAAGGAGTTCTAAACTGTTCAAAATTACATAACTATTACAGTTTCATCGAGAAAATTTAAAATATTGCTAAGCATGGGAAAAACTGCATGTAAGAACAAAAGTAGAGATCTTAAGAAGGGACCTCACATGGATAGAGTTGTGATGTTCTAACGACGGCTTTCGTAAAACTCAGGCTAGCTCGGGTGTTTCACCATCTAGGGGTTCGTTAGCTTGTCAATGGTTCAGTTGTCTATTAGCCATCCTATGATAAAAGAGTGTTAGGTTTTGGGGGTCAATGGTTCAGCTGTCTATCAGCCATCCTATGATAAAAGAGTATTAGGTTTTGGGGGTTGTTTCCATTCGTTATTGTTTTTTTGATTTAGGATTTTGTGGAACTTAATTTGGGATTATGAGATAGCTTACGAAGAATTCAACAACAAACATTTGCATCTCATTCTAATCACCTAATCCGTGCAAAGTTTTTAAAAGTTCTTAGAACGCACGTACGACATCTAACAAAGGAAAAGATACAATGCCCAACGCACTAAAGCCTAGACGAACAGATGTGGATAGAAGTAGCGAATAACCGAGTCACGCTCCCACGTTTCCTTATAGATACCATAGCAGTGCTACTGCACTTTCACATGTCAAAAGCCCTCCAGCCCCATACGAGTCCTGTTGATTATGGCAACTGGTATCTCCTGGTACGTTTCTAAATTGTTGAAGTCGATTGCCGGGTTGCGCGGGTTGGTGATTCCTCTCATATCCCTTGGTTTCTGTGTCTGCATCTATTTTGCATCCATTCTATCCTCTAACAGCTTTTTGAATCCTGGCGGTACCTTCAAACGGTAGGTGGTTTTATAGTAGTGAGAAATGAACGATGGAAAAAGATTTTATCAATGTTGAATGTTTGAAACAGGTACTTAACAAAGAATTGATATCGAGTTCTGCAAGAGAAGAGTTAGTTCAAGGATGATGACTTGAATCGAAGGAGAATCAAATGCGAATACCGGTCATTATAAAGGCACGAAAATATAAAGACAAGGGTATTTTCTACGATTAAATTTCTAATAGGGTTATCAATAAGACTTGGGTGCACAAGAGTCACCGACAAATCACACTTGACGGTACTGTTGAGGATTGATGATGTAAGAAGGAAGGACATACAAAAGAACTTCAAAAAGTTGACACCAAGGCTTGGGGTAAAAGAGAAAAGGACTTATAAGGATGAAGTCGCGGGATTCTAATGGTGTCTCTCGAGATGGTATCTAAAACTTCTCCTAGTACGTACTTCTATCTATTCTCCTTAAAATAACGTAACTTGTTGCATGAATTTTTGACCTTCGATCTCGATGGTCATACCCGTTCTTCGCATGTAGATTCCTTGCTATTTCCGATCCCAGTAACGTCGTAACACGACTTACTATAAGATTCAGGCGTAGAAGATTTTAGTTCTTATAATTAATGTGCAGATGCTAATTATTAGTAATACCACGCATCCGATAGAGTTCCAACGTGACAGAATGCATGATTTTCCATAACCCAAGGCCTGAAGGTTCACTAAACCTAAGCTTGGATACCAGCTGTGACGCTCCGTCCTCCGGGTACGTCGAGACATACATAAATATAAATAAAGAGATATTCTAATCATTCATTCATATTTACATACGTTAGTTATTATATCATAAAGGTGTTTTGAACCGTTCAAAATTACATAACTATTACAGTTTCATCGAGAAAATTCAAAATATCACTAAGCATGGGAAAAACTGCATGTAAGAACAAAAGTAGAGATTTTGATTCTTGAAGTGTTTAAAGGGGTGTGTTGGGGATATTTTGAGGGATCTTAGATATAAGATTTAGAGGTTTTACTTACATATTTGAGAAATCAAAGGATGGTGGAAGATGAATTTGGATTTAACTTTAAAATATGGTCTCCAAAGACTCATTTCTTGAATCCCTCCTCCTCCTTCTTCTTTCTTCTCTCAAACTCCCATAGACCCTCAAGAACCATTAAAATCTGGTCTTTCTCCCTGTCTCTCCACCGAAATATTCAAGGGGAAGAAGGTTTTTGGGCTTAGCTTATATAGAATGTGCTAGGGAACAAGGTAATTAATATTTTTGTACTTCTTTCTTTCCTTCACATGGCTCATTTAATGCAGTTCAAGTTGTTAAGGGACAAAATCAAATTTTTGGAAAGCTAAACACAGCTAGGGATCAGTTTGGGGGGACAAAAATCTGATGCCTCATCAATCAAGGGGTTTTTTTGGTTTGCATGCCCCTATTGTACAAAAAAATGATTAAAAGTTAATTTGATATATCTTTTTGTTGTATTTTTCTACTGAGACTTATTATTTTAATATATTTATGAGAAATATAGTATTTTCGTGTATTATTATAGTTTCCATATTAATTGATTAAATAGATATAGTCTTTTAAGTCAAATTAAGCTATTTTGGCAATATGTGACTTTTTGACTTATTTTGTTGTGCATGGTCTTCAATAATGATTTCTTTGCTTTTGTAGACCTAAAACACTATATTATTATGTATATTACTTGTTTAATAAGTATTGGATCATTATAATGTTTAATTTAATACATTTCTCATATTTTAAGCTAAAAAGAAAGCAAAAAGTAACTTTTTCACACATTTCCCAAGGTGGCCGGCCACTAAGGGGTATTTTTGAAAATTTTGATGTTATTTTTTCTTTTACCACTTAATTGTACTTAAATCCTTGATTTAGAGTATATATGTGTTAAAATTTAGATTTTTAAGGCTTTTTGCTGTATTATGGGTAAAACGGTCATTTTACCCTATTTATGATGATTTTTAATTTTTAATTCATTATTTTATGATATTTAATTCATTTAGAATGTTAGGAGATTCTCTAGGTGTTAAGGTTTTGTTACCTGTGTTTTGGACCTTTTTAGGATTTCTAGGCTGAGCTTAAGGTTTTCGGTTCGAATTAGGGTTTTGAACCTCTTTCATATTCTATGGTCTTGTGGACTATTCGTCACTAATACTAGGGTTTGGGCTGGATCTTTACACGGATCGTTATCAATCGGGTTGTTACAACTAAGGTCTGTACCGGGTCGTTACAAACTACTACCCTTGAACAAATTTCTTCCCCAAAATTTCGCCCCGTACTTCATATATGAAAGGTTAAGGATGATTTACTAATATTGTGTCCCTGTCTACTTGAGTCATTCTTTATTGCGGGTGTGGATAAGGTCGAATCCATATATTCGGCACTTAAAGTAATGGTTGTTTTGTCCTACTAACATCTTAAACTAATTACTACCAAACTTTCAAGGACCATGTCACATAATCAACTGGCCCAAAAAGTTCATATGTCTGTCACTTTAATTAGCCTCTTCCCATTAACTTTTGCTTCTACTTCTGTTGGGTCCACTTGAATTTCTTCTCCAGATATAACATGACCTAAAAACATCACCCGGTCCAACTAAAACTAACACTTTCCAAGTATTACATACTACTTGTGCTTTCTCAGGAGCTTAAAAGAATCTTTAAATGTTTCCTGCGCTCCTCTTCACTCCAAAAATGTAACTGAATATCGTTTATCAACACAATTACAAATTGGTCTCGAAAGCTTCTGAACACCCGATCCATTAGGTCTATAAATACAGTAGGTACTTTCGTTAACCCGAAAGGCATCACCACAAATTCATAATGATTGTACGAGTCCTAAAGGCAGTCTTGGGTATATCTGACTCTCGCACTTTCAATTTATGGTATCATGACCCCAATTTATCTTTGAGAACACGTTGGCTCCAAAACACAACTTACATCGAGTACGAATTTCACAAGCAATCATATGTCTCAAAACTAGCCCACCACCGAAACTGATTTCGAACAATTTTCACTTCTGTTTGGAAAGACTGTTACTCTATCAAAAATCAGCTCATTGCCATATTCCAACGAACATCGAAGACTACTTCTTAATCGACTAACGACTATTAACTCGAAATCACATTACCACTTTATGTTGGACTACTCTAGCCTTACGACCATCAAGATTAATATCGCCACTCGAACCTAATGAGTTACTATGACTAAACATACCACACAGACTAAACGCTCCCTAGGTATATGCTTACTCATATGAATCCAATCACAATCTCGTCACATATTTCCTTCACGTATGTACCATCCACCCTACAATACTTTAACTGAACAATATTAACTCCTGATTATAAAGTCTCTTATCATCATCACTCAATCCCTTCACATTGTTTTCTTCCACACATTCGAACTAAGAACCACTTTCGCACTTTAATTATTTCATCTTACCCACATTCTACCAAGACACTTGATTTACTCAAGGCTAAATATAAAAACAATATCCATGAATTTGTATAATCTCACTTACGCTTCCACTCTTCTCATCTAAATACTTATTCCTCTCACGTACTCACATTAAGCTGCTACATAACTCCACTAGAAATAACAAAATTTTATCACCCTTCAACTTCTCATACATTGAGTCCACATGTTACCATAAAAAAATTTCTTCCCTATACCAGCAACATCTACTCATCAATCTAAACAAACTTGCTCTAACGGGTCACATCATAAAAGGTTTTCGAAAGCAACTTCCTTGTGACTCACATTGATACCGCAACAGAAAATGAATACCAGCTCCATAAGAGTTACACAGTCTAGACACCAAGCGAATATAAACCGATACTTTAAGAACCTACCATGTGAATAACTTGGTCTGTCTAAAATGAGCACTCCAACCTTCAAACAAACTTCAGCGTCAATGGAACTCACTATTTCCATGAACTCCTTGGCATCAAAATCCTTGAATTGTTTAACTAAAGAGTTACCAGTCTTTGAGGCGATCTTGATAATCCTGATGACGAAGTCTGTAATCATATACTTTTATTTTCTCTCTAGTCTTTTTAAAGGTTGCTTTGTTTTTCTTAGCCTCTACCGTATGTTCTTAACGTGCTAGAACATTGGGTTTGCATATCTTTTCCAATAACTGGATTGTTTTCTCAAGCGGTTGGTCATTCTAGGGTAAAACGAATGTGATATAAGATATGATTGTAGTAACTACCTAGTCATGTGATCCATTGTAACTTGGTGGTTAATTCTTCATCAGGTCCAAACGTTCATTGTTATGATCAAGATTTATCGTTCCTTGATAGTGATGGCAAAAATTCAAACTTTAACATTTCGGTGAAAAGGTTGGTGTGAATATCGATGTATATAAACGTACCTCCTTTGCTAGCGTACTAAGAGTAACGTGAGTTCGAGGCTGTTTCTCATTTTTCACTTCCTTAATACTAGTGTGAATCTTTAGCTTCTCGATTTATCGGATAAGTGGGTCAAATATAAATTAGTCTGGGAAAGTTTAAATCTTGCTATATAGTGGTGTCGCGAATCCTTTGGTGGGAAGCTGTCGTTTCTACTTTAGATTGTTGATGGGATAGTCTCATTTGTCGGGACCTTTGAAAAGCTATAGTTAATTGTTACTGACGATCATTGTTACTCATAGATTTATAGGGCAAAGTTTTGAAGGTCGACAATCAAAAGCATGCGCGGGGTTAGAACATCTTAGGGTAGAACCCAGGCGGTTCAAGGAAAGGTTAGATGAGGTTAAACGGTCACGGTTAAGACAATTACTATTGACACAAATTGAGTGGTCATTTGGGATTCAATTGTAGGTGAAACAAAAGGAGGACAGTGAACAATACTATAACCAAGTGTCCCCGGAACTAATCCATTACAATCAGATTCTGATAAAAGAGATGTTAAGCAAAAAGGTTAGCCAAACTAGATATTTACCCTAAAGTTACGTCAGCCTAATGTACTTCAATTCAAGCATCTAAGTCGACTTCCTAGGTTGGGATTTCGAGAGTACACAAAAAAATTTACGAAATCACTGCACGAAGGTGTGGTATTAAGATCGAGAGAATTGTATGAAGGTAAAAGACTTTACCAATGTCGAACGTTCGAAATCGGTGTTAGTTGGAGGGAGGACATGCAATGGGCTTCAATTGAGTACGAGAGTTGCCATAAAGGTTAGAGAAGGGAACTCATAGGGATAGAGTTGTGGAGTTCTAATGGTGGCTTTCGTAAAACTCAGGCTAGCTCGGGTGTTTCACCATCTAGGGGTTCGTTAGCTTGTCGATGGTTCAGTTGTCTATTAGCCATCTTATGATAAAAGAGTGTTGAGTTTCGGGGGTTGTTTCCATTCTTTATTGTTTTCATGATTTAGGATTTTATGGAACTTAATTTGGAATTATGAGATAGCTTATGAAGAATTCAACAACAAACATTTACATCTCATTCTAATCACCTAACTGGTGCAAGGTTTTCAAAAGTTCATAGAACGCACGTACAACATCTAACAAAGGAAAAGATACAACGCCCAACGCACTAAAGCCTAGACGAACAGATGCAGATAGAAGTACCGAATAACCGAGTCATGCTCCTATGTTGCCTCATAGATACCAAAGCAGTGCCACTGCCTTTCACATGCCAAAAGCCCTCTGACCCCATACGAGTCATGTTGATTATGGCAACTGGTATCTCCTGGTAAATTTTTGGATTATTGAAGTCGATTGCCGGGTTGTGCGGGTTGATGATTCCTCTCATATCCCTTAGTTTTTGTGTCTGCATCCATTTTGCATCCATTCTATCCTCTAATAGCTTTTTGTATCCTGGAAGTACCTTCAAATGGTAAGTGGTTTCAGAGTGGAGAGAAATGAACGATGGAAAAATATTTTATCACTGTCGAATGTTTGGAACAGGTACTTAACAAAGAATTGATATCGAGTTCTATAAGAGAAGAGTTAATTCAAAGATGGTGACTTAAATCGGAGGAGAATCAAATGCAAATACCGGTCATTATCAAGGCATGAAAACATAAAGACAAGGGTATTTTCTAGGATTAAATTTTTAAAAGGGTTATCAACAAGACTTGGGTGCACAAGAGTCATCGACAAACCACACTTGACGGTACCGTTGAGGACTGATAATGTAAGAAGGAAGTACATACAAAAGAACTTCAAAAAGTTGACACCAAGGCTTGGGGTAAAAGAGAAAAGGACTAATAGGGATGAAGTTACGGGATTCTAACGGTGTCTCTCGAGGTGGTTTCTAAAACTTTTCCTAGTGCGTACTTCTATTTATTCCCCTTAAAATAAGGTAACTCGTTGCATGAATTTCCGATCTTCGATCTCAATGGTCATACTTGTCCTTCGCATGTAGATTTCTTGCTGTTTTCGATCCCGGTAACGTCCTAACACGACTTACTATAAAACTCAGGCGTAGAAGATTTTAGTTCTTATAATATATAGATGATAATTATTAGTAATACAATGCATCCGACAGAGCTCCAACTCTACAGAATGCATGATTTCCCATAACCCAAGTCATGAAGGTTCATTAAACCTAAGCTCTGATACCAATTGTGTCGCTCCGTCCTCCAGGCACGTCGAGACATACATAAATATAAATAAAGGGATATTCTAATCATTCATTCATAATTACATACGTTAGTTATTACATCATAAAAGAGTTCTCAACCGTTCAAAATTACATAACTATTACAGTTTCACCGAGAAAATTCAAAATATTGCTAAGCATGGGAAAAACTACATGTAAGAACAAAAGTAGAGATCTTGATTCTCAAAGTGTTTAAAGGGGTGTGTTGGAGGATATTTTGAGGGATCTTAGATAAAAGATTTTGAGGTTTTACTTATATGCTTGAGAGATCAAAGGATGGTGGAGGATGGATTTGGACTTAGCTTTAAAACCATTGTCTCCAAACACCCCTTTCTTGACTCCCTCCTCCTTGTTCTTCTTCTTTTGTCTCTCAAACTCCCATGGACCCTCAAGAACCATTAAAATCTAGTCTTTCTCCCTCTCTCTCCACTGAAATATTCAAGGGGAAGAAGGTGTTTGGGCATAGCTTATATAGAAAGTGCTAGGGAACAAGGTAATTAATATTTTTGTACTTCTTTCTTTCCTTTACATGGCTCATTTAATGTAGTTCAAGTTGTCAAGGGAAAAAATCAGATTTTTGGGAAGCTAAACACAGCTAGGGATTAGTTTGGGGGGACAAAAATCTGATCCCCCATTAATCAATGGGTTTTTCTTGGTTTGTGTGCCACTATTGTGCAAGAAAATGCATTAAAAGCTAATTTGATGTATCTTTTTGGTGACTTTTTCTACTGAAACTTATTATTTTAATATGTTTATGAGAAATATAGTATTTTCATGTATTATCATAGTTTTCATATCAATTGATTAAATAGATGTAGTCTTTTAAGTCAAATTATGCTATTTTGATAATATGTGATTTTTTGACTTATTTTGTTGTGCATAGACTTCAATAATGATTTGTTTGCTTTTGTAGACCTAAAACACTATATTATCATGTAGATTACTTGTTCAACAAGTATTGGATCATCATAATGCTTAATTTAATATATTTCTGATAATTTTAAACTAAAAAGAAAGCAAAAAGTCACTTTTTAGCACATTTCCCAAGGTGGTCGGCCACTAAGGGGTATTTTTGATATTTTTATATTATTTTGTCTTTTACCATTTAATTGTACTTAAATCATTGATTTAGAGTATCTATGTGTCAAAATTTGAATTTTTAAAGCTTTTTGCTGTATCAGGGGCAAAACGGTTATTTTATCCTATTTATGAGGATTTTTTATTTTTAATTCATTATTCATGATATTTACTTCATTTTTGAATCTTATGATTTTCGGTTCGAGTTAGGGTTTTGAGCCTCTTTCGTATTCTATGGTCTCGTGGACTATCCGTCACTAATACTAGGGTTTGGGCTGGACCTTTACACGGGTCGTTATCAACCGGGTTGTTACAACTAGGGTCTGTACCAGGTCGTTATAAAGCCTTAGCACCCAGAGAGTCTTCTAACATTCTAAATGAAGTAAATATTATGAAATAATGAATTAAAAATAAAAAATCCTCATAAATTGGGTAAAATGACCATTTTGCCCATAGTACAGCAAAAAGTCCTAAAAATTTAAATTTTGATACATGGATACCCTATATCAAGGATTTACGTACAATTAAGTAGTAAAGGACAAAATAACATCAAAAATGACAAAATGCCCCTTAGTGGCCGACCACCTTGGGAAGTGTGCCAAAAAGTGGCTTTTTGCTTCCTTTCTAGCTTTAAATAATTAGAAATCTATTAAATTAAGCATTATGATGATCCAATACTTGTTGAACAAGTAATATATATAATAATATAGTGTTATAGGTCAAAAAAAGCAAATAAATCATTATTAAAGTTCATACACAACAAAATAAGTTAATAAGTCACATATTGCCAAAATAGCTTAATTTGACTTAAGTGACTACATTTATTTAATTAATTGCTATAGAAACTATGATAATACATGGGAATACTATATTTATCATAAGAGTACTAAAATAATAAGTCTCAGTAGAAAAAGACAGCAAAAAGATACAACAAATTAATTTTTAATGCATTTTCTTGCACAAAAAAGGCACGCAAACCAATGCAAAATCCCTTGATTGATGTGGGGTTAGGTTTTTGTCCTCCAAACAGCCCCTAGCTATATTTATCTTCCCCATATCTGATCTTTTGGCCTCAAAAGTTGCACCCATTCAATTCACCTCATATCTTATTTAATTAAAAAGAAGAAAAAATATTTTCATGGTACTTCTTGTTCCCTCAATGTCCCTTAGCCTTTACCTATATAAACCAAGCCAAACACCCTCTTCTTCCCTTCATAATTTCGTGCAAGAGAGGTGAAGGACAAGACCTTCATAGTTCTTGAAATGTTCTATAAGTTTGAGGAAGAAAAAGAAGGAGAAAGATGGAAGAAGGGAGCTAAGAAATCAAAATGTGTTTTCCTAAAACTAAGTCCTTCCATGCCACCATCCCTTGAGCCCTCAAACAAGTAAGTAAAACCTCAAAACCTTGTGTCTAAGATCACTCAAAATATCCCTCATCACATTCCTTTCAACACTCCAAGAACCAAGAACCGAAATCAAACCGAAAAGGCGTCGTAGTTGGAAATTATGGGCTGTTTTGTTTATGAATGATATAAGAAGTTGTTTTGTGTTGTTAAATTTGAGTTTGATGATTTATAAGTGTGTTGGAACCTTGATATTAAAGTCTAAAACACAAGCATGCAAAGAAATGAAACAAAAACTTGACATTTCGGCCCTGAGATTTGAAATGCCATAACTCAATGTAAAAAATTGATCTAAGCATGTTATTTATGTATAGATTTATCTTTTTGTGTTGTCTTTCATCCAAAGTTGGTTTCAACTCATTGGCATAACTAGAACTCAAGATATTGCAATTTTACCAAAGTGTGTCATTTTCTGACCAGTCAACACTATCGACTTTGAAACCCTATTTTAAAATGAGATCCGAACTTTGGTCAAAACATTAAAGTTGTAGATAACATGTATATCTATCTACTCAAAAAAATTGAGAACAAAATATTGAGTTGTGTTAGGTCAAAAGCCCTTTGAAATTCTCTGTTGAGTTTCAGCCCCCAAGGAATATTCTGTTACATTTTTTTATGTAACTCAAAACTCCTATTTTTAGTGACCTATTCCAAAAGAGGTCTACATGAATATTGTAGCTAACATATTGAAGTATTTTGTGCCCAAAAATCAGACCCTAAAACCTTGGGATGATACCCCAAAACGGTTTCAAACCCTCTGTCCAAAATCGGCTCTGCTGAGTTTTGGTGGCTGACAGAACCTATTTTTTAAAATGGCCATAACGTCTAACTTGTTTCAAACAACTACCCTTATCTCTAAACATGTAACTTGCAGAGGACTTGTTGACCTAGAATATACTAAAAAATGGGCTCCTTTGGACTTGATATGATACCCCAAAGACCAACAGAAGCATATTTTTGGTGAAATCTTGAGAAAAGTACTGAACCGTTTTTGCTTAGTATATTTTGTTCACCCTTTTGCCTTAGGTTTTGGTCTTGGTGTTAAACATGAGAGTTGTAGAAAATATTTTTATCTAAATGGTGTGTAAAAATCATAGCTTGATTCCAAGTCTAGATACGCAAAAACCTTGTTGGCTTTTTTAATTTAATACTTGATTTTTGGTCTTAAAAGTCGCTTAGTGTGAATTGAGTACCCTTTACTATGAAACCCGAGTTTTATATGGTGATTCATTTGAATTTGTTGATTAGTGTTTTTAAGTGAATGCATGATAATTTAGAACTCATGCTATCATATTTGAATCATATTTTGAGAATTTTAGCTTGTGCTCCATATACTTGTACCTTATACTTTGCGCGTTGTACCACGAGTCTTGCCATGCTATAAATTGTTGCATTTGAGATCGATGGTACACATTATTAACATTGTCACTTGCATTTTGACATATTGGAGTCCATCTGTGTACATCGTTGTTGGGATAGGTGGTATTGAATTGTTCTTCTTGGTTCTAAATGGTTGCCATTTTTTGAAAATATTTTGGGATATTTTCCCCTTGTACGCCCTGGGTGCGTCCCCGATATTATAAATTTGGTTTATACACCCTGGGTGCATCCGTGGTATTTGAGATGGTTTATCGTGGATACTGTTGGGCACCATAGGTTCGTCGCTAGCATTCTGATTTCAATAGCTTAAATTTTGGGTAATTTCAGAGAGAGCCCAATTATGGTGGTCTTAAATCCCTCATCTTGGTACTTTATATAATGTGAATGTCTCTTGAATTCTTTTAGACTTTGGGTTGGCACGAAACGAGCATCTTGATTCTTAAGGTGGGATTATTACTTTGACTATTTTGGGTTGCCCGGATAAGGATGGAAGATTATTTTGGGTGGCCCGAATAAGGATGGATGATTATTTTAGCTGGCCCAGATAAGGTTGGGTAATTGGTTGGCCCGCCCCCATGCCGTTGCCATTAAGTAAAACAGCTATGGCATGAAGCTCGGCGAAGCATTTACTATTTGCAACGAGGCGAGGATAAGTTTGGTGATCAAGTCCTATCAAGTCTACAATGGTGATTTTCAGTGTGGAATCCCTGTTATAATCTGGGTGCATATTGTGTTAGGCATCTGCATTACATATACAACATCTCATATGCACATGTTTATTGACTTATCTGCTATCCCGTCATAAAATTGTCTGTTTCCTTGACTATAAACTATATTGGTGTTATATGGTATGTGTTATGGTGAATTTTGTGCCGTGAGATTAGTTAGAAGTTTAGAGTGTTTTGCTTTTGGGCCTTGGCTCATGGCATTCGTGCCACTGGTGAGGAGGAGTTCTTAGAGGAAGTCATCCCAGAGAAAGAAGAAGAGTTTGAAGAACAGGGTGAGTTCCAAGAGCACGTGGATCCCGCTGATGCATTCTGAGGAGTCGAGATCTCTGCTTTTGTTCCTGTATTTTGTTCTCTCGTGCTTAGTGTAATTTTTGAAATTTCTTGATGAAACTGTAATAGTGATGTACTTTTGAACGGTTTAAAACTCTTTTATGGTGTAATAACTAACGTATATAAATATAAATGAATGGCTAAAATATTCCTTTATTTATATTTATGTATGTCCTGACGTGCCCGGAGGACGGGGCGTCACATTAAACCATGGGACCGCCAGCTCCATTATGGAGACCGCCATAAGAAACCCTTGGAAACTTCATAATTGTGGCGACCGCCAACTCTATACCTGGCGACCGCCAACTACAAATGGTTTGACGTTTCCCAAAACGTGTCAACACTTCATTGGTTGATGAATTCTATAAATACCGTACCCTTAGTATGCTTTTCAGGACAAAATTTTAGTGAAGGTACTCTACCGAAGTGTCGGGAGAGTACGAGCCTTAATGTCGACACATTGCCGCTTTGCTGAAATACAAGTTTTAGTACACCGATACGCTACTGAATTCTTGACTCATCGATTGGAATTTGAGCACATTCTAAGGATTGGACATCGATCACCATTCCCTAACTTGAGGACTCGCCTGGGCTATATCTTAAGTACTTTGTTAGAACCGACATGTCTCTCTTCACTTTTCTTACTCATGTGAAGAGGTTAGGTTATAATTTAATTGTTAATTATGTACTTCACCTTTTATTTCATGTTTGATCATTACTTGAATTGAAAGCATGTTTAATAAAGCTCTTACAGTAATCATGATTAAATACTATAGTCTTAATTAGGTTTTATTGCTTTGACTAGATTTTATTTCATGTTAAAAATCAAATCTTAGTTTGTTTACTCTACTCACATTGCACATTTACATCTAGCATGTTAATCCACTAAAATGGTGCTAATATATTTGGCAATTGCAATTTACGGTGTCGTTATTATCATAATCAATGCACTTACATTCATATGGTTGTAATTATCGATATTACACTCGTATTTTATATTTCTTAATTAAATGGTTGTTATGTCACTATGTAATAGTTATTGTTTTCAGTTATTATGTTTCATTAGCTTAATTCCTTTTTCTTTTAATAGTATTCCTTTTATTTTTCTTTTATTTTCTTTTATCTAACATCAAAATTCACAAAATCTTTTAATCTTAGTTTAATTTCTTTTGATGGCATTTCTTTTATTTTTCTCTTATTTTGTTAATAACTAATCGAATAGTTATCATTTAGTTAAAGTCTAATGTTTTTTAAAAGCATGATTTGATTATTTTGTTTAAAATCATATTAGTATAATTTTAGGTTATTTGGTAATATGCATATTTGGTATGATAATTTTAAAGTATGCTTTGTCTATTTCATTTGAATCCATGTTTAGAGTAACTTAGGTTATTTTAGTTATTTAATGATATTGTTAGCAAATTCATCTTCATTTTTTATATGATTTGAATTTAATGACTTTTTAGAGTGTATCATTGTTCTTTTGTTTAAATTATGCTAATGTAGGTTATTTGATGACATTGCATGTATGTTTACTCAATGTATCTTTTAGTTAGAAATTACATGCAGTAAGACTTAGGATTTTTTTTTAATACTTGTTTTATTTGGCGTTCTATATACATATGTTATGTATTTGTCTTATTTAATTTTTGAAGTTCTCTCTTTGCCGCCATCTTCTATATTTGCATGCATTTGAGAAATTTAATTAAGAACCAATGATGATTAGTAAAGGCCAACCTCACGGTTGGGCGATTGGGGTTCCTAACACCTTACTTAGTTTGTACCTTAGCCCTCGAACCCTTATTTTCTCTAGTTACCGTTCTTAAAGATCAGTGGCTTATTTTGTTTTTCTTAAAAACCAAGTGACAACTCTGTTTTCACAAAAAATAATTTTTAAAATTTGATTTTCAAGGTGTTAAAGTATTTCCTAAACATTTCTTGAATTTTCTTATTTTTTGAAACAAAACCCTAAATCCCGGCGCCACAGTATTTTTTGGCGACTCTACTAGGGACTGGTTTATAAAATCAAATAAGAGGGCTTGACTTGAAAACATTATTGGTTCTTAATAAGAATTTCTCTTTTGCATTTTTGCATTCATTTACAATGTTCTCAGTCCCCTACCTGGTCGACCCAATACCCAGGTTAGTTTACTGTCTCGGGACTATATTGAGAAGACGGGCAAGCATTACTAGCTACACGCTTTCATAGGTGCGGTAAAAGAGTTCTTGCGTATTGCTTGACCATATCCTGAACCACACCAGCCATGGGAGGTATATAATTGACTATATTCAGAAGGTACCCTGATCATTAACCAGAGTCGGCATTTTCTACATATAGTAGCTTAGAACCTTCCATTAGGTACTGTTGAACCAGTAGGATTATTTGTTTCATTAATTGTATGTTTTATTTGCGTTTGTTAGGTTTATTCTTTTTATGTGTTTGTTTAGCTTAAGATAATTCCTTTTTCGGGGTTTGAACTGGGTTTTCTGTTATCCTTTGTTGATTAAGATAGCTTTTTCTTTAGGTTCCTACCTAGGTTTTGATCTTCACCTTGTTTGGTTTTTGTCTCGTTGGTCTTCTTCTTAGGGTTGTGTCCATGTTTTGGCTTAAAGCCTTTAGGATAGATTTCTCCTCTCTCTATTGGGTTCTTCTCAGGCTATTGGTTTTATACCTCTAGTTTTGTTTAGGCTTGCTTTCTTCGAACCCCTATTCAGGATCTTATTTTAAGGACATGTCTGAGTTAGATCTATTTTGCCTACTAGAGTGTTGCCCGTTTAGAACCTTAGGATAAACCACCTTTTGGAGTTGTGTTTTGGGTTGCTGATGGCCTCACATAAGTACTGACAGGCAATATTGAAAGTTTTGAATAAGACAAATGTCATGATAGACGTAACCCCAGAACAGTTAATCAGGTTGATTTTATTAGCTGTAGCACCGAAGGTAATTTTTTTTTCTGACAAAGATTTGCCATTAGAGGGAAAAAACCACAATAAGCCACTGCATATAACTATAAAATGCTTGGAAAAATGGGTCCCAGTTACCCTCGTTGACAACGGGTTAGCTCTAAATGTTTGGTCGCTCAAGACTGGTATTTGTCTGAGGATAAAATTGGAACATTTCACGCCAAGTAACTAGGGAGTTAAAGCATACGACAACACGAGGTGAGATGTGCTCGATTTGGTGTCCTTTGTAGTATCAGTTGGGCCACTAGGAACATCAGTTGAATTCCATGTCTTGGATGTGCTAGCATCCTTTAATTTATTGCTGGGACGACCTTGGCTCCATGATTCAAATGTCCAGGAAGTACCCTCCACTCTACATCAAAAGATGAAACTGATTAAAGACAGGGCGGTACTTACCATCCATAGAGAAGACAACATTCAACCCCCGAGGGAAGATGGGTCGACTCTTTTGGAGGTTCAACATGGGGTAGAGGATATGTTTCTAAGCGAATTACGGTATGATGAGGTCCTGGCAGTACAGATGCTTTTAAAAGAAGAGGAAAGCTATATCAATCCGTATACAGTGACAATGATGCGGCACATGTCCTATTTCCCAGGCATAGGGTTGGGGCGTAAGCAACATGGAATTCTAGAACACATTTAGGAATCGTCAGCTTCGCAACGCTTTAGTCTTAGGTATAAGCCAACGAAGGAAGATTTGGAAAGGCCAAAGAGGGAACTAAAGGAGAAAAATACCAAGTATTTAGGAACTCTGAATGGATACTTTGTCAAAAACGGGGAAGATTTTTCTTATTGTGGTTTTTCAGAACCATGGTTTGATGAAGAGACCCACCAGAGGTTGCCAGGATTGGAGATTTTCTTCAGTCATAAACTGTCTGATTCAAAAGAGGAGGAAGTCACAGAAAAGAAGGAAGAAAGAAATGCTCGAGAGGACAAAGACTGGGCTGATCAATTGGATGGCACCAACATGGAGGCATTGTTTAGTGGGATGGGTATAGTAGATCAAGATTACCTGATGATGGGATGCAGCGTGTCAGCTGACTACACCGGGCTGATTGTGGGCGTGGCTGCCAAAGAAGTAAAAAATTTGGCCTTGGAGTCCCTTGCTCTGTATGATGCTGGTTTTGAGTCAATATCTATAATGCATGAGTTTGTGTTTCCCTTTAATAAGCTAGATGTTGAGTCGGAGGGCACATCTGTCTGTGCATCCTCTCCTACTATTTTTGATATTGTAATTATGTTTCTCAATATCAATGAAATGAACAAGATTTCTAGTTACTCTGCTTTGTTCGATTTATTTTATATGCTTTCTGACGATTTTGAATTCGACGGGGATATCCCTGAATAAATAAATTTTTTAATAAAAAGAGAAGAAGAAATGCACGCTCAACCTATAACTGAAAAAACTTTGTCAATTAATCTGGGTAATGAAACTAATCCACAAATTGTGAAAATCGGGTCTTCATTATCTTTTGTTGAACGTGAGCAATTAATAACCTTATTAAAAGAATTCAAAAATATTTTTGCATAGTCTTACGAGGATATGCTCGGTATTGATCCCGATATCGTCCAACACCATATCCCTTTGTGTCCCGACGCTAAACCGATCAAACAGAAGTAGAGATGGATACGGTCAGAATGAGCTCTGAAGATCAAAGAAGAAGTCACCAAGAAGATCAACGCAAGATTCCTTATGGTAACTGAGTATCCAAAATGGGTAGCAACATTGTTCCGGTTCTAAAGAAAGATGGACGCATTCGGGTTTGTGTGAATTTTTGGGATCTTAACAAAGCTAACCCAAAGGATGATTTTCCGTTGCCGCATATTGACATTTTGGTAGACAGCACAGTAGGGCATGCTCTATTATCGTTCATGGACGGTTTCTCCAGATACAATATGATCTTAATAGACCCTGAGGACAGAGAAAAGACGACATTCACTACACCTTGGGGGCACAACTAGAAAGATGCTCAGATTTATGATTACTCAATGAAGCATTGAAGTCAACCCTTCTAAGATCAAGGCAATCATGGAAATGCTTCCTCCAAAGACCGAACGAGAAGTCATAGGCTTTCTAGGCAAGATACAGTTCATTAGCCAGTTTATAGCAAAGTTGACAACCACATGTGAGCCATTATTTCGCCTTCTGAAGAAAGGAGTCAAGTTTGAATGGGATTAAAAATGCCAAGATGCCTTCGAACCTGTGCGTAAGTAATTGCAAAACCCACATATTCTGGCTCCTCCCAAGCTTGATAGGCTACTAATTCTTTATTTGTCAGTGACTAACACGGCTATGGGATGTATGCTGGCACAAGAAGGAGAAATCAGAATCGAAAAGGCTGTCTACTACCTAAAGAAATCAAGGCCCCCATCTTCGACCGAAGGTGTTAGTTCAAGCCAAATTGGTTCGGGCCATTTTTGATCAAAACCATTATGACCGGTGGTGTTGTAATTATCATGGATTTGAATGCCAACATGTTCTCCACTCCAATTAACCTAGTCCAGCTCAAGAAATATTATCCTTGAGAGCAAAATAAAATAAAATAAAAGCTCGTTGGGTTAAAAATAAAAAAGGCTACCCATGCAAAAGTTAGAACAGCCCGTAAGCTCGAAAACTCCAAAGGGTGACCTTGGTAATAGTTAGAGCACCACAAAAGGAAAGTATTAATACTCGAGAGTAAATCAAGCTCGATTTACGTTAAGGCCTTATTCTACTTTCTTGGATACGTAGGCAATTTCTTTTAAGAAGTCCAGTCACATTCTTTGTTTTGGCCAACTTTGAATCTAATTAAAGATCAATACAAATTTGTCTTTAAATTCTAATAATAAAGTCATTCATATTGCAAGAATCAAAAAATTTTTGAGATAATTGAAATCTTGTTCAAGTGGAATACTTCATTTTAGCTTTGATTACAGAGTTCTAGAAATAAGGTGGGTGTGCAAGACCCAAACTAAAAAAAAAAGTAAAAAAGAAATCTATGAAATCTAATAAGCAAAGCAGGTCCCTCAAATCTTCCTTCCCTTCGCTTCTTATTTTTCTTCCTCTATGTTTCATTTTTCTCTGTCTTGGACCAGCCATGCCTTGTAGTTGTCAAACAGTTCTGGGCACTGTAGCTTTTGCATCTCCGTCATTGAACAAGATGGCCAAGCCTCCTAATACCTTGCCAGAAATGGGGACTGTAGTGAACATAAGTACACACGACCTCGAACACCATTAGATACGATCTGACTGCGATTGAACTGCCGCATGATCTGGTGTGGGTAATAGAAAGTGGACTGATGCAAGCCAATTAGCAGGACGTCGGGATGGTCCATGGTAGTCAATGTCATGGTAGGGACCCGCCACCAGGAGCATTGCCAAGTAATGTCTGTGGCCGTCAGAGAAGAGAGATACTATTGTTAAGCTGTCTCAGTGTTACATATCTGATAATAAAGGCGATAGATGAGAGCCGCTGCACTGTACCTGTCTGTGGGTGGTTTTTGCATGAGGTTTACCTTCTCCATTAGCCAGATCTGCAAAAAGTTAAGAACTGAGAGAAATTAGTAAAATGGTGAATTAATCTAGGGCCCGAAAGCAGTGTGTTTTCAGTCGATAGTGTTGAAGAGAAATGAGAAAGAAAGGTTTTAAGTTTACTTGTAAAAGTAAAGGGATACCAGCAAAGGTAGTGGTCGTACCTCGAAGAACAACGTCCAAACCAATGAAGATCTTATAAAGAACCATCAGAACAAAGTCCTTTCCCAACCACATTTGACCTGCAATGTCAACCAGTGAGTAGCTAACACGTCCATCAGAAGGAACTAAGAGGTAACGAGCAAGAAGGCAGAAGCACAGTGCATAACGACGCCACAACTGAAAACCAAGATCACTGAGGTCACTGGTAGGACGAAACCTCTCAATAATCTAAGGAATGTCGAGGCAGACGTCAGACGTCAAGAGAAAAGCTTCCATCCTAAATAGACCACAGTGTTGTATTATTTGTTGCTGAGTCAAAAGGAAAAAAGTGGGTACAACAATGGATCTCCGTGGGGTCAGATCTAGAATGGTAGGAAACTCCTCTACAGTAGGGAACTGTTCCTCATGACCAAAGCAAAAAACGTGGGATTACGGATCCCACAGTTGAGCAGCAGCTTTCAGTAATGGTCCGTTAATCTTTATAGCCATCAGGAAAAATAGAGAGTTGATACCGAATGAGGCAAAATTGATATGTTCAATGTGAGAAAACTCCTCAATCCATGCAGAAAGTGGGCTGTGAAAGGAAGCCAATATGATGAAAGTGACAGAAAATGGAAACCCCAAAGGCTATACTTATAGGGCATGAGAAGACTAGGCGTTAAAAAGTTTAGAAAAGTACAACTATTGTGGCGACCACTCTTAGAGGCAAAATTGCCATGATCTTTGTTTTTGTAAACGATTTTCGGTAAAAAATTAACTTGAAGGGCAAACGCCGAAATGGGCTCCAAATAAAACTTTTGACGACGAACGATCAAAATAAAACTGAGAAACCAAAGTTAATTTAGAAGAATACCTTTTGTCCATTGATTCTTCAACTACGATTTGATTTTGAGTTGAAGCACCTGTCAGATCTTCTACTGTATTTTCATACGCGATCCTCGAACGTAGTGTGGGCTACGGACTATCGAGAACTCGTACTGGCAGCACCCAGATATCTTTCGTCTTAGAAGATAAGTTATGATATGATATAAAACTGGTTCAGCCTACCCGCATATATATAGGGCTACAGCAGGGACCTGGGGAGTAATTATGAGTAAGACTTCTAGTGGAACACAGACACCTACCAGCGATTTCTGCAATTATAAAAAGACAGCAGCGATTTCTGCAATTTTAATAAAATACTAAATTACAATTCACACCACTAAAGAACTATAATTGCACTCTAACCCATAATCTCAAGACCTTCTTGTATTGAGCTCCTGTTATTAAACGCTTACCATTTCTCCATACGTTAAGATTCTCGATACCCGTCAATTAAATTTAATTACTGACAATTTAATTTAATCGGCATCTTGATATTGCTTAAACCCTTCAGCTTAACTTATTTGACCGTCGGATAATCAAATTCACCTGCAGGGTTTGAGCATCCTTAAGGGGGTATCGTCAATCCCGATCTTTCAGGATGTGGATTCCATCAATGATTAATATTTTTTATATAAATAATATCGCTATCCAACTCACTGAGAATATAGACCCATATAAGATCGCATCCTCTAATAAATCAAAACAACAAATATTAAATATATACAAATCAATAATTATTTTAGGATTAAGAGGATAAACACTATTTATAATAACCTCATGGTGTGAATTAATTTTTATAGTCAGTATAAAATTAATTACTCCAAAAGTCCCATTCAATACACACAAAATGTACTAACACAGAGAGTCGGAACTATAGACGACGCTATTATTGTTCCCCATAACCAAGACGGCCTACCAAAACTCTGTGCTATAGTAGTACCGATGGTATGTCCATTTCCATCTAAACTGTGAATATAAAACTTATATTCTGCAAGAACCTAAAATCTGATCTTCTGTGTGCAAGCCGTACTCTACACACCAGATTAAATATTATACAGAATATCGGACATCCATGCATAACAAAGAAATGATACACATACATTGCTCATAAAAATTTTCATAAAATAGAAAATTAATTTTATTAAAAATAAAATTAAATACTAGAAACATGATTTTCAGTATACCAACCTTAACAATCTCCCACTTATACTCAAAACCATGTTGCCAAACATCTGACTCTCATGCCCTTTACATGACTATCAAATGTCTGAGCCAGTAAGATCTTTGTAAAAGGATCTACAAGGTTATCTTCTGATGAAATCTTAGTCATAGTAACATCACCTCTCTATACAATTTCTCGTATCAGGTCATACTTACGCTCAATGTGCTTACCTTTCTTATGGACCCTTGGTTCCTTCGAGTTTGCAACCGTTCCGCTATTGTCATAGTAAAGAGTAATAGCTGACTGAACTAAAGGTACCACCTCTAGATCCAACAAGATGTTCTTGAGCCAAACGGCCTCTTTGGCTGCTTCAGAAGCTGCCACATACTCGGCCTCCATGGTGGAATCAGCAATGCAGGACTACTTGATACTCTTCCAGCTTATAGCTCCATCTTCTAAGGTAAACACATATCCTGAGGTAGACTTATGGGAATCCCTGTCAGATTAGAAATTTGAGTTTGTGTTCCCCAAGGTACTAGACTGTCTGTCTGGTAAACCAACATATAATCCTTAGTCCTTTTAAGGTATTTGATTATATTCTTTACCTCAGGCCAATACTCTTTCCCTGGGTTAGACTGATATCTACAAAATGCTAAAGGTAAAGCAGATGTTGGGTCTAGTGCGAAGCATAGCATACATGAGGCTTCTTACTGTCGAAGCATAAGGAACCACCTTCATCCTCTCTATCTCATCAGGTGTCTTTGGACACTGATCCTTGGATAGAGTGATGCCATGCCTGAAATGGAGAAACCCTTTCTTGGAATCTTGTATGCTAAAACAAGCGAGGATATCATCGATATACTTTGCTTGTGATAAGCCCAACATCCTTTGTTTTCGATCTCGCACAAGCTTGATTCCAAGGATGTGACTGGTTTCTCCTAAGTCCTTCATATTGAACTGTCTAGATAATCATACTTTAACCATAGATAATGCCCCCACATCGTTTCTGATGAGCAAGATATCGTCTGCATAAAGTACTAGGAAGATCACCATACTTTCGTCACTCTTCTTGTACACACAAGACTCATTCGGACTTTGATCAAAATCATATGACTGAATAGCTTGATCAAATCGAGTGTTCGAAGACCTCGATGCCTGCTTAAGTCCATAAATGGATCTCTTAAGCTTGCACAACGTGTGTCCTTGGCCCTTTGCAATAAATCTATCTAGTACACTTGTCAAGACTTCCGTTAAGGAAAGCTGTCTTGATGTCCATTTGCCAGATTTGGTAATCGAAATGAGCGACAATGGATAAGAGAATCCAGATAGACTTAAGCATGGCTATCGGTGAAAAGGTTTTCTCATAATTGATCCTTTCTTTCGGAGTGAACCCTTTAGCAACAAGCCTAGCTTTAAAGGTTTGAACCTTCTCGTCTTCTCCTTTTTTCTTCTTGTAGATCTACTTTCATCCAATAAGTTTTATCTCTTCGGGTTGTTCTACAAGTTTCCAGACCTGATTGGAATACATAGATTCCATCTCTGAATTCATAGCCCTTTGCCAAAGATCTGTATCTTTATCTTTTAGTGCTTCATTGTAGTTACAGGGCTCGGTATCCAGTTCTGTCGGGATCTTGTCAAACGACTCTCCCAAGAACATAAACCGATCTGGTTGATGAACAACCCTCCCACTAGACGAGGCACTACCTGTGTCTGTGTACTAACAGTAACAGGATGTACAAAATCTAAACCTTGTGCATCAGCACCCTATTCTTGATTTACACCTATCCCGATAATCCTCCCACTACGATGAGGTAATGAGATATCCGTGACTTGTGGTTTCTCTTCTGTTCTACTAGTATTTCCTCTTAGTTCTTCTAGAACAATATTACTTTTGGACCTGTGATCCATAATATAATCCTCTTCCAAGAATCAAGCATTGGTGCTAACAATGACCTTCTGATCCTTAGGGTTATAAATTAGACTACCCTTCGTTCCCTTGGGATACCCCACAAAAAAATAGACTTTCGTCCTCGGTTCTAACTTTTCTGCGTTCCCTTTCAACACATGTGCTGGACACCCCAAAATATGAATGTGTTTCAGACTAGGCATACGCCAGATCCACAATTCTGTGGGAGTAGAGGGTACTAACTTAAAAGGTACCAAGTTCAGAATGTAAGCTGCTATTTCTAAAGCGAGTTCCCAAAACAAATCGGGTAAACCTGAATAACTCATCATGGATCTTACCATCTCCGTAAGAGTCCTATTCTTTCTTTCTGCTACACCATTCTACTACGGAGTGACAGGTGCAGTCAACTGGGATGTAATCCCCTCTGATGACAAGTAGTCCTTAAACTCTCTAAAGAGGTATTCTTCATCATGGTTGGATCGTAGTAATTTGATACTTTTACCTAGATACTTCTCCGTCTCTGCCTTGAATTTTTTGAATTTCTCGAAGCATTCAGACTTATGGTGCATCAAGTAAATATATCCACATCTTGAGTAGTCATCATTGAAACTGACGAAGTACTCAAAGCCACCTCTGACCCAAATTTCCATAGGACTACACATATTAGAATGAACCAGCTCCAATGGTTCTTTAGCTCTATAGCTTTTGGCCAAAAAGGGCCTCTTAGTCATCTTACCCTCTAAGCAAGATTCACATACTGGAACTGCCTCCACTTCCAATGAACTCAAAGGTCTATCTGCTACCAGTCTGTTTATCATTTTTAGATTAATATGACCCGAGCATAAGTGCTAAAAAAATATTTGGTTCATTAAAGAAGAAAACTTTCTCTTAAATGGTAATATAGATGTATTATTCGTTTCAGTTAGTTGTAGTGTAGGAGAGATTGAAGTAATAATATAAAGATCATCCACTAATGTACCGGAATAGATAATCCGTTTATTATCATTAATAACCACTAAGTTATTAAAATAAATCAAATATCCGTCTTTAGCCAATCTAGAAATAGAAGCTAAGTTCCTTCTAATGGGAGGTATATAAAGATATTCTCTTAATATTAAAATCGATCTCTACCAAAAGTGAGAGTGACATCTCCTACTGTAACTACTGTTACCTTTGTATTATTGCCCATATGCAGGTAAATCTCTCCATCACTAAGTTGTCGAATTTCCTGAAATTCCTGTAATGAATTACAAACATGATTAGTGGCTCTCGTATCTACACACCAGGTACCGGTAGATAACACCGCTAAACATATTTTCATAACTAGTGAATAGAAGTTACCCTATTTGTTTTCCCTTTGGAGAAATATTGGACATAGCTTTTTCCAGCGTCGGGTCTCGGTTCAGTGGAAACATCTGCCTTTCGGTTTTTTCACACCATTCCGTAGCCCACTAACTACCCTGAAAATCGTGTCTCCCTATTTTTGAAACTTTTTCTTCTTCATGCGTTTCAGCTTAGAGGAAGAACCTTTTTCAAAAATAAACACATTTCCTGGTATTGAAGGAATACCATTTGTAGTTAAAGCTATATCCAAGTTACATTTCCAGTCAACATAGTTTGGTCCCGTAAGTTTGTTTTCTTTGAGAATGGAAGCAAGTGGATTGAAATCCATTTTAATCCTGAAAATCACATAATTAAAATACCATTAATTATGATGAGTAAAACTTTGAATTCATTTTAATTTGGTTCCATCTACTATTTTTAAAAATAAATTTGCCAACAGCTTGGTAACTTGAGAATAGCATGCCACGATGGGTGAACGTCTACTATCCATCATAAGACCAGATAAGCAATTTTTTTTAATTTTACTATCTAGATAATTAACCTTACCAAGTAAAATTAAATAGTTGACATAGCTTCAGTCCAGTATATAATAGTAGTGACTCAGATGAAAAGTATACTATTATATACAGTTAAGTGTTAACCATCACCTACTTGTTGAGTAAGTAATACACATAATAATATAGTGTTATAAGTTAACAAAAGAAAACAAATCATTATTGAAGTTCATACACAACAAAATAAGTAAAAAAGTCACGTACTGCCAAAATAGCTTAATTTGACTTAAAAGACTACATCTATTTAATCAATTGTTATGGAAACTATGATAATACATGAAAATACTATATTTATTATAAACGTACTAAAATAATACATCTTAGTAGGAAAGGACACCAAAAGATACATCAAATTAACTTTTAATGCATTTTTTTGCATAATAAGGGCACAAAAACCGAGAAAAATCCCTACATTGATGGGGGATCAGACTTTTGTCCCCCAAACTGACCCCTTACTATATTTATCTTCCCCATATTTGATTTCTAGCCCTCAAAATATGAATCCATTCAAATCAATTCATAGCTCATTTAATTAAAAAGAAGAAAAAGTCTTTTTATGGTACTTTTTGTCCCACTTGTGTCCCCTAGCCCTTGCCTATATAAAGCAAGCCAAACACCCCCTTCCCCACTTGATATTTCCATGCAAGAGAGGAGAGAAACCAGAACCTCTTGCTCTTGAGTGTTAAGGTGAGTTTGAGGAAGAAAAAGGAAGAAAAATAAAGGAATCAAGGAAAATTTTCTAAAGCTAAATCCAAATCCATCCTCCACCCACCTTTGATCTCTCAAACAAGTAAATAAAACCACTAAACCTTATGTATAATATCCCTCAAAATATCTCCTAACACATCTCTTTAAACACGTTAATAATCGAGAACCGAAATCAAACCGAAAAAGCATCGTAGTTGTAAATTTGGGGCTGTTATGTTTATGGGTGATATGAGATGTTGTTGTATGTTGTTATCTTTGAGTTTCATGACTTCTAAGTGTGATGGTGCCTTGATATTAATGTCTAAAACACAAACATGCAAATAAAATGGAACAAAAACTTGTCATTACATAAGTTGAAGACTTGGACGCTAAAAGGCTTGATTTTTGAGAACATAGATGTTTCTGCCATGAACTTTGGAACTCCATAACTCAATGTAGAAAATTGATCTAAGCATGTTCTTTATGTCCAGATTTATATTTTTGTGCTATCTTTCATCCAAAGTTGTTTTAAACTCATGGAAATAAGTAGAACTCGAGATACTGCAATTTTACCAAAGTGTATCATTTTTCGACCAGTCAATACTACCAACTTGGAAACCTGAGTTTAAAGTGAAATCTAAACTTTGGTCAAAACATGAAACTTGTAGATAACATATGTATCTATTCATCCACCAAAAATGAGAACAAGATATTGATGTTTGATTGGTCAAAACGCCTTTGAAAATATCTATTGAGTTTTAGGCCCCAAGGAACATTCTGTCACATATTTTTATATAACTCAAAACCCCTATTTTTAGTGACGTACTCCAAAAGTTGTCTACATGAACATTGTAGGTAACATATTGAACCACTTTATACCCAAACATCAGACCTTAAAACCTCTGGATGATACCCCAAAACCGTTTCAAACCCTCTATCCTAAATCGGCTCTGCTGAGTTTTGGCGGCTGACGGAACCTATTTTCTAAAATGGCCACAATGTATAACTTGTTCCAAACAATTACCCTTAGATCTAAACATAAAACCTGTAGGGGACATGTTGATCTAGAACATACTTAAAAATGAGCTCATTTGGACGTGATCTGATACCCCAAAACCGAGACTAATAGAGGCATATGTTTGGTAAAATCTTGAAAAAAGTGATGAACCATTTTTACTTCGGATATTTTGTTCACCCTTTTGCCCTAGGTTTTTGCCATGGTTTTAAACATGAGAGTTGTAGAAAATATTTTTATCTAAATGAATTTTAAAAATTATAACTTGATTCCAAGTCTAGATATCCCAATATATTGTTGGCCCTTTTAATTTAATACTTAATTTTTTGCCTTAAAAATTGCTAAGCGTGATTTGAGTACCCTTTGCTATGAGACATGCGTCTTTGTATGATGATCGATATGAATTAATTGATAAGTGTTTCTAAGTGAATGTATGATGGTTTAGAACTCATGCTATTATGTTTGAATCATATCTTGACAATTGTAGCTTGTGCTTCTCATACTTGTTTCTAATACTTTGCGAATTATACCATGAACTTTGCCATGCTAGTTGATGCCATACTATAAATTATTGCACTTGAGTTCAATGGTATACATTATGAGCATTTTCACTTGCATCCTGGCATATTGGAGTCCATCTGTGCAAACTGTTGTTGGGATGGGCTGTATTGAGATTATCTTTCTTGATTCTAAATTTAGGGCGTTCCTGGTTGCCATTATCGAAAATATTTTGGGATGAATTCCCATTGTGCACCCTGGGTGTGTCTCCGGTGTTACAAAATTAGTTTATGCACCATGGGCGTGTCCCCGATGTTTGAATTGGTTTATCACGAATATTGTTAGACACCATGGGTTCGTCGCTAGCACTTTGGTTTTGATGTCTCTTTGATTCTGTCACTCCTTGAGTTATAGTTATATTATGAAAGTGGTGTCGATACGAGCAAATTGGGTAATTATGGAGAAGAGCCTAATTTGGCAGACCTAATCCCACTACGGTGGTAACTTCGGAGAAGAGCCCAATTATGGCGAACCTAAACCCCATTGCCACGATGTTTTGAAAGGTAATTTAGGAGAAGAACATAATTCGGTGGACCTAATCCCATTGCGGTGGTAACTTCGGAGAAGAGCTCAATTATGGCGGTCTTAAATCTCTCATCTTAGTACTTTGTATAATGTGAAGTGTCTCTTGAATTTTCTTGATTATCACTTAGACTTTGGGTTGACACCGGTGAAAGCATTACGAGTCTTAAGGTGGGACAAACCACTTGCTATATGTTTGATATGACTGATTGATTGATTATTGAATTTGCTAGCCTGGAGTATGGCGTGGACCCCATGCCGTTGCCATTGAGTAAAACAGCTAAGGCAAGAAGCCAAGCCGTGCGTTTACTATTCGCAACAAGGCGCGATGATGGCTTTGGTGATCAAATACCCATGAAAATCTTTTCTGGTGATTGCTGGTGTGGAATTCCTGTTATAATCTGGGTGTATGTTGGGTTGGGCATCTGCATTTCATACACGACATGTTATATACGTATGTTTATTGACTTATTTGCTATCCTATCATAAATTTGTCTGTCTCCTTGACTATAAACTGTACTGGGTGTTATATGGTACGCGTCGTGGTGAATTTTGTGCCGTGAGATTAGTCAGAAGGTTAGAGTGTTTTGCTTTGGGGTCTTAGCTCATGGCATTTGTACCACAGGTGAGGAGGTGTTCTTGACGAAAGTCATCCCAGAAAGAGAAGAAGAGTTTGAAGAATAGGGTGAGTTCCAAGAGCACGTAGATCCCGCTGATGCATTCTAAGGAATCGAGACCTCTGCTTTTGTTCTTATACTCAGTTCTCTCATGCTTAGTATAATTTTTGAAATTTGTTGGTGAAGTTGTAATGGTTATGTAATTTTGAATGGTTCCGAACTCATTTATGATGTAATAACTAACGTATGTAAATATGAATGTATGGATAGTATAGCCCTATATTTATATTTATGTATGTCCCGACGTGCCCGGAGGACGGGGCGTCACAGTTGGTATCAGAGCCAGGTTTAGTGAACCTTCAGGCCTTGGGTTATGGGAGATTATGAGTTCTATAGCGTTGAAGCTCTGTAGAGTGTTTAAGAGTTCTATAGTGTTGAGCTCCATAGAGTGTTTATATTATTAAATTATCACTTATAATTTTGCAAACATAAAATCCATACCCTAAGTTTCTCTTTCTAATCGTCTCTCATCTTAGGATAGCGTCCAACGCAGAGCTAGCTGGAGAACCATGGGCAGCACCTGAACCAAAAGACTCAGACCCCGAGGAAGAACCCATTGTAGAGCAAGACCCGATAGACGTATTTTTGTTGGCATGGATGTTCTTGGATGAGTTGCCTGTTCATGATGGAGAAGAGGCCGGGGAAGTAGGGGAAGATGAAGAACTAGATGAGGGAGGAAATGAGGCTGATGTTCAGGTGGAGGACGAGGAGAATCCTAAGGATGATGACAGCGAAAATGAGGACCGAGCCATTGCTTTCTTTTATGTTCCACTAGAGGTACCGCCACCGGAGACGGACGATGATGAAGCAACGGACGTAGTGATCTACTGAGTCGCCAAGAGTACCCCAAGGACTATCGTATTGGAGAACGGGTGTATGCAAGAGTTTTCCTAGAAAGAATGTGGAAGTGGAAAAAGTTGGAGTCTTTCCCGAGGTACATGGGTCCAGTAAGAGTGTTAGAGAGATGTGACGAGACCATCTATCGCCTAAAGGTACAATCGGGATTCAAATAGCTATTAGGGGACGGGATGGATGCAAGGTGGATGTAAACACAGAAACCAAGAGATAAGAGAGGAATCATCAACCCACACGACCAGGAAATTGACTTTAACAATCTGAAAATGTACTTAGAGGTACCAATAGCCGTAATTAATAGGGCTCGCTTGGGACCAGAGGGCTTTTGGCATGTGGAAGTGCAGTGGCACTACTACGGTATCTATGAGGCAATGTGGGAGTGTGACTCAATTATCTGCTACTTCTATTCGCATCTATTCGTCAAGGCTTTAGTGCGTTGGGCGTTGTATCTTTTCCTTCGTTGGATGTTATGTATGTGTTCTGTGAACTTTTAAAGACTGGTACACCGGTTATGTGATCTGAATATAATGCAAATATTTGTTGTTGAATTCTTCATAAGCTATCTCATAATCCCAAATTAAGTTTCACAAGATCCCAAATCATGAAAATAATCAAGAATTGAAACAGCTGCCAAATCTCAACACTCTCCTAGGATGGCTGATAGACAATTAAACCACCGGCAAGATAACGAACCCCTAGATGGTGAAACACCCTGGCTAGCCTAAGTTTTACGATAGCCACCATTAGAACCCCACAACTTTATTCCTATGAGTTCCTTTCTCAAGCCTTTATGGCAACTCTCGTACCCAATTAAAGCCCTCTGTGTGTCCTCCCTCCTAATAACACCAGTTTCAAACGTTCGACATTGGTAAAGTCTTTTACCCTCATACAATTCTCTCGTTCCTGATACTGCACTTTTATGCAGTAGTTTAGTGAGTTCTTTGTTTACTCTTGAAATCTGAACCTAGGGAGTCGACTTGGATGCTTGACTTGAAGTAAGTTAGGCTGACGTAATTTCAGGAAAAATATATAGTTTGGCTACCCATTGTTTAAACATATCTTTTGTCAAGATCTGATGTTGCACAGATTGGTCCCAAGAACATCCCCTTTGTAATCTTTATTAGTTGTTTAACTCTTATGTCCAAATACGTCTGAGCCTTAATCGACCTCTCAATCTGGGTTAACAATGATTGCCTTAACCTTAACCCCTTGCCCTAATCTAACCTATCTTTAAACCACTTGAGTTCCACCCTAAGATGTTCTAATCCCGTGCATGTTTTTGAGTATCGACCTTCAAAACCTCACTCCATAGATCTATGAGTAGCATTGATTGTAAGTAACAACTAACTATATTTTCAAAGGCCCTGACAAATAAGATTATGCCATCAGCAATCTAAAGTTAGAAATAATAGCTTCACACCAAAGGATTCGCGACACCACCATTTGGCACAATTCAAACTTCTCCAGACTAGTTCATAGCTGACCCACCCATCTGATAAACCGGGAAGCAAATGATTCATATCGATAGTAAGAAAGTGAAAAAAAAATGAGAAATAACCTTGAACTCACGATAACCTTAGTACGCTAGCGAATGAGATACGACTATATACATCGATATTCACACCGGCCTTCCCACCGAAGTGTTGGAGTTTGGATTTTTGTCATCACTATCAAAGAATGAAGAATCTTAATCATAACAATGAACGTTTGGGGCCTGATGAAGAATTAACCACCAAGTCACAATGGGTCACACAACTAGGTATTTCTCACAACCATATCTTTTATCATGTTCATTTTACCCTAGAATGACCAACCGCTTGAGAAAACGATCCAGTTATTGGAAGAGACATTCAAACCCAATGTTCTAGCATGTCAAGAACAAGCGGTAAAGGCCAAGAGGAATGGAGCAACCTTTGAAAAGACTAAAAAAAAATGAAAGCATATGACTACAGACTTCGTCATCAGGATTATAAGATAACCTCAAAGACCGGTAACTCTTTAGTTAAACAATTCAAGGAATTGGATGCCAAGGAGTTTATGGAAGCAGTGAGTCCCATTGATGCTGAAGATTGTTTGAGGGGTGGAGTGTACATTTTAGACAGATTGAGTTGCTCACAGGATAGGTTCTTAAAGTATCAGTTTGTATTCGTTTGGTGTCTAGACTGTGTAACTCTTATGGAGTGGTATTTGATTTCCGTTGTGGTATCGATGGGAGTCGCAAGGAAGTTTCTTTCAAAAATCTTTTATGATGTGACCCATTAGAGCAAGTTTGTTTAGATTGATGAGTAGATGTTGCTGGTATAGAGAAGGAATTTTCTTACGGGAGTGTGTGAACTCTATGCATGAGAAGTTGAAGGGTGATATAATTCTATTATTTCTGGTGGAGTTGCGTAGCAACTTAATGTGAGTACGTGAGAGAAACAAGTGTTTGGATGAGGAGAGTGGAAGCTTAAGTAAGACTATACGAATTCATGGGTATGATTTTTGTAATTGGCCTTGAGTGAATCGAAGTGTTATGGTAGAATGAGGGTAAGAAAAAATATTTAAAGTGCGAAAATGGTTCTTAATTCAATTGTGTGGCAGAGAATGTGTGAAGCCATTGAGTGAGGATGATAAGAGATTTTAGAATCAGAAGTTAGTACAGTTAAGTTTAAGGATTATAGGGTGAATGGTACGTATGTGAAGGAAATATGTGACGATGTTGTGATTGGATTCATATGGATAAGTATATACCTAGGGAGCGTTTAGTCTGTGTGGTACGTTTAGCCCTAGTGACTCATTAGGTTCAAGTGGCAGTATTAATCTTGATGGTCATAAGGCTAGAGTAGTCCAACGCAAAGTGGTGATATGATTTCGAGTTAATAGTCATTAGTCGATCGAAAAGTAGTCTTCGATGTATGTTTAAATTCGGCAATGAGCTAATTTTCGGTAGAGTGACAGTCTTTCCAGACAGAAGTAGAGAATGTTTGAAATCAGTTTCGGTAGTGGGTTAGTTTGGAGACATATGATCGCTTGTTGAAGTCGTACTCGATGTAAGTTGTGTTTTGGAGCCAATGTGTTCTCAATTATAGACTAGGGTCATGATACCACAACTTGAAAGTGCAGGAGTCAGATATATCCAAGACTGCCTTTAGGACTCGTTACAAGCATTATGAATTTGTGGTGATGCCTTTTGGGTTAATGAATGTACCTACTGTGTTTATGGACCTGATGAATTGGGTGTTCAGAAGATTTTTAGACCAATTTGTAATTGTGTTGATAAACGATATTCAGTTATATTCATGGAGTGAAGAGGAACACAGGGAACATTTGAAATTTTTTTGTACATTCTGAGAAAGCACAAGTTGTATGTAAACCTTGGTAAGTGTGAGTTTTAGTTGGACTGGGCGATATTTTTAGGTCATGTTATATCTGGAGAAGAAATTCAAGTGGACCCAACAGAAGTAGAAGTAATAGTTAATGGGAAGAGGCAAACTAACATGACAGAGATACGAACTTTTTGGGGTTAGCTGGTTATGCGATATGATCCTTGAAGATTAGGTAGTAATTAGTCTAAGGTGTTAAGTAGGACAAGACAACCTTTACTCTAAGTGCTGAACATATGGGCTCGACTGTGACGTCCCGTTCTCCGGGCACGTCGGGACCTATATAAATATAAATAAAAGAATATTCTAGCCATTTATTCATATTTACATACGTTAGTTATTACATCGTAAAGGAGTTCTGAACCGTTCAAAGTACTTAACTATTATAGTTTCACCAAGAAATTTTAAAAATTTTGCTAAGCACGAGAGAACTGAATGTATGAATAAAAGCAGAGGTCTCGACTCTTCAGAATGCAACAGCGAGATCCATCTGCTCTTAGAACTCACCTTATTCTTCAAACTCTTCTTATCCCTCTGGGATGACTTCCTCCAAGAACTCCTCCCTACTTGTAGCACGAATGCCATGAGCCAAGGCCCAGAAGCAAAACTGTAACGACCCTGCTCGGACCCTAGTATTAGTGATGGATAGTTCACAAGACCATTCAATACAGAAGAGGTTCAAAACCTTAACTCGAACCGAAAACCCTAAATTCGGCCCAAAAACCTTAAAAAGGTCCAAAATATAGGCAATAAAACCCTAGCAGCCAGAGAATCTCCTAACATTCTAAATGAAGTAAATATCATGAAATAATGAATTAAAAATAAAAAATCCTCATAAATCGGGTAAAATGACCGTTTTGCCCCTAATACAGCAAAAAGTCTTAAAAACATAAATTTTGACATATGGATACCCTAAATCAAGGATTTAAATACCATTAAGTAGAAAAGGATAAAATAACATAAAAAATATCAAAAAATACCCCTAGTGGCCGACCACCTTGGGAAGTGTGCCAAAACGTGACTTTTTGCTTTCTTTTTAGCCTAAAATGATGAGAAATGTATTAAATTAAGCCTTATAATGATCCAATACTTGTTGAGTAAGTAATATACATAATAATATAGTGTTATAAGTTAACAAAAGTAAACAAATCATTATTGAAGTTCATACACAATAAAATAAGTCAAAAAGTCATATATTGCCAAAATAATTTAATTTGACTTAAAAAACTACATCTATTTAATCAATTGCTATGAAAACTATGATAATACATAGGAATACTATATTTATCATAAACATACTAAAATAATAGGTCTTAGTAGGAAAGGACACCAAAAAGATACATCAAATTAACTTTTAATGCATTTTCTTGTACAATATTGGGCACGATAATTGAGAAAAATCCCTTGATTGATGGGGGATCAGATTTTTGTCTCTCAAATTGACCCCTAGCTATATTTATATTCCCCATATTTGATTTCTAGCCCTCAAAAGATGAACCCATTCAAATAAATTCATATCTCATTTAATTAAAAAGAAGAAAAAGTCTTTTTATGGTACTTTTTTTCCTCCTTGTGTCTCCTAGCCCTTGCCTATATAAAGCAAGCCAAACACCCACTTCCCCACTTTATATTTTCGTGCAGGAGAGGGGGAGAAACTAGACCCTCTTGCTCTTGAGTGTTAAGGTGAGTTTGAGGGAGAAAAAGGAAGAAAAATGAAGGAATCAAGGGAAATTTTCTAAAGTTAAGTCCAAATCCATCCTCCACCTACCTTTGATCTCTCAAACAAGTAAGTAAAACCTCTAAACCTTATGTCTAATATCACTCAAAATATCCCCAACACATCTCTTTAAACACTTTAATAATCGAAAACTGAAATCAAACCGAAAAGGCGTCGTAGTTAAAAATTTGGGGCAGTTATGTTTATGGGGGATACAAGATGTTGTTGTATGTTGTTAGCTTTGAGTTTCATGACTTTTAAGTGTTCTGGAGCTTTGATATTAATGTCTAAAACACAAGAATGCAAAGAAATGGAACAAAAACTTGACATAGCATAAGTAGAAGACTTAGACCCTAAGAAACTTGATTTTTGAGAACATAGATGTTTCTGCCTTGAACTTTGGAATGCCATAACTCAATGTAAAAAATTTATCTAAGAATGTTCTTTATGTCCAGATTTATATTTTTGTGTTATCTTTCATCCAAAGTTGGTTTCAACTCATTTTCATTAGTAGAACTCGAGATATTGCAATTTTATCAAAGTGTGTCATTTTTCGACTAGTCAACACTACCGACATGGAAACCCTAGTTTAAAGTGAGATCCAAACTTTGGTCGAAACATGAAAGTTGTAGAAAACATGTATAAATATTTCCCCACCCAACATGAGCACAAAATATTGAGTTTCGATTGCTCAAAACTCCTTTGAAAGTGTCTGTTGAGTTTCATTCCTTAAAGGACACTTCTATCACATATTTTTGTGTAGCCCAAAACTCCTATTTTTAGTGACCTACACCGAAAGTGGTCTACATGAATATTGTAGCTAACATATTGATCCACTTTTTGCCCAAAAATAAGACCTTAAAGCCTCAGGATAATACCACAAAACTGTTTCAACCTCTGTCCAAAACCGGCTCTGCTGAGTTTTGGCGGCTGGCAGAACCTATTTTCTAAAATGGCCACAAAGTCTGACTTTGTGAGACCCTGACCCATTTTTTTTTCGTCGGTTTTGGATGCGCGCTATGTATTTTCTTTTGAGCATGTTTTTAATGCTTTTGATGCATGATCGGGCTTAGATATGCATGCGGGGTAAGTACCCGGGGCCGTGGGCCGTTGTGGCGTGATTTTTGACAATTCAAAAAAAAAGATATTTTGGAGACCTAAAATTATTTGGAGTTAGATATTTTCAAAAGATATTTTTCAAAACTTAACTCTTAAGTTTTCCATTTTTCTCTCTGCCTTCTCTCTAAGTTTTCGGGGGCCCGGGGCTCGATTTTCAACGATCCAACAACGGATCCTTGCTTTTGGGGTCGTGGGCTACGCAACCATCTGGTCAGAATTTCATTCTGGCAAAGCTCAGTTTTGCACGTGGTTCGAGACGTTGAGTTTTTAAATCACCGAGGTAGGATTCTAGACCTGTATGTTTTATAAGGGTGCTATGGGTAATCGGGTGTCTTTTTATAGGTTAGATTGCTGTAGATCTGAGTTTGAATCAGGTTAGATTTTTGGGTTTAAAACCTATTTTTCGTCGATTTCGTGGATGGAATCGGGTATCGGGAGTTTCTTTTGAGGTCTTAATGTTAGGCCTAGGCGTGTGGATGTTCACAGGTGTTGATTTAGAGTTTGGAGGCTTCAATTCGGGGTTTGGAGGGCTGAACCCGTAGCTTAAAAGTGATTTCTGGGTGAGTTCAGTCGACCGAACCTATGGGTTCGGTCGACTGAACCGTGCGTGAGGCTTTTTGGTAGCTTCTAGTGTGTTGTTCAGTTGACTGGGGGTTGGGTCCAGTCGACTGAAGTGCTGGGGTGTGTTTTGGTGGTTTTGTGGTTGGGTTTTGATTTTCGATTGGCGTCTTAGGGTATTCAATTGATTGATTTATGGGAATTAATCGATTCAAATACCTATGGATTCCTTTTGAGATTCGGTTGGTTGTGTCGTGGTTTCAGGGGTCGTGTGGTAGCCTCGTATGTTTGTGTTGATGCCATCCTCGGGGATGATGAGTTGGTGAGATATGGGTGTTTGGGCCCGTGGTTCCTTTTTGGAAAGAGTCTTGGGTTGTGAACCGTGAGGCTTTTAGGTTTTTAGTTGGCCTTTTGGCTAGGCTTGATTGTGATATGTGGCTATGTGCTTTTACAACGGGCTTATGCATGTTATAATTGTAGTTTATTCATGCATAGATTTGTGTAATGTGATTTACATGGCTGTCAATGGCGTTATGTGTAATGTGGTTTATGCTTTAAGACCCTGAGTTTTTTAGGCATGTATGTGGGCTCTAAGGAGAGGATGCATGTGATGCATGTTGTGTGAGTTGTGTGTGTAACATGTGACGTGATTTGTGATACGTAGTGATAGTACGTGATTTTATGCATTTAAATCCTGAGTAGGTTATGCGTAGGTGTATGGAATGAGTTAGATGGTTATGTTAGCTCTGGCTGACGGTGATTACGTTAGGGTTACGACCCTTCGGTTAAAGTCTGAGAAGAATATATTAGGGTTACGACCCTTCGGTTAAAGCCCGTAAAGAAGCATTTGATAGGGCTACGGTCCGTCGGTGCTAGTCTGTGAAGAGGTATTCGATAGGGCTACGGTCCCTCGGTTAAAGTCCTTAAATATGTATTGACGAGGGCTACGATCCATCGGTGAAAGTCCGAGAAGATACATGGATTGCATGTACTACATTATGGGACGGATAGACCAATTTTCAAACTATTTTAAGAGTCGTGTGAATCGCGATCTAAAAATTGATTTCCAACTGTTTTCAAGGCTCCTGTGAGTGAGTCATAAACATGGTTTGTATCATCACTTTCCCTTGCATGTGAAACTGTTTTTAAGGCTTGAAAGAGAATCTAAAATTGCACTTCAATTTCCTAGCATGTTTTGTTTATATTACATGCTTGTTTAGTTTCTGCTGAGCCTTGGCTCATGGTGTGGGATAAAATATTTTCAGGTACTGATCATGCGCGCTGATTCTGGGTTGCTGGTTGGGAGCGGAAGAGTTGTAGTCTTCCTTTTTGTCTTTCTGTTACATGTATGTAGTAACATGTTTTTTCGGTGTTGGAACCGTGTAGTGTAAGCTTTTGGCATTGCAGCCTTGTAATGTATGTCATTTGGCGTTTATACACAATGCATGTATGATTTATTTTGAGAGTGTATTCTCCGGTTGGGTGTATGTTTGATTGTTATGGGTATTTCACGTGGCTCGGAGTTTGGGGTGTGACAAACTTGTTCCAAACAACTACTCTTAGCTCTAAACATAAAACCTGTAGGGAACATATTGACATAGAACACTAAAAAATGGTCTCATTTGGACATGGTCTGATACCCCAAAACGGAGACTAACAGAGGCGTATTTTATGTAAAATCTTGAGAAAAGTGTTGAGCCATTTTTACTTAAGATGTTTTGTTCACTCTTTTGGCCTTAGGTTTTGGCCTTGCTGTTAAATATGAGAGTTGTAGGAAATATTTTTACGTAAATGGAGTTTAAAAATCATAACTTGATTTCAAGTCTAGATACCCCAAAATCTTGTCAGCCCTTTTAATTTAATACTTGGTTTTTGGCCTTAAAAGTTGCTAAGCGTGATTTGAGTACCTTTTCTTATGAGACCCGCGTCTTTGTATTATGATCGATTTGAATTAATTGATAAGTGTTACTAAGTGAATGTATGATGGTTTAGAACTCATGCTATTATGTTTGAATCATATCTTGACAATTGTAGCTTCTGCTTCTCATACTTGTTTCTTATGCTTTGCAAATTGTACCATGAACTTAGCCATGCTAGTTGATGCTATGCTATAAATTATTGTACTTGAGATCGATGGTATACATTATGAGCATTGTCACTTGCATCCTGGCATATTGGAGTCCATCTGTGTAAACCGTTGTTGGGATGCGCTGTATTGAGATTGTTTTTCTTGATTCTAAGTCTAGGGCATCCCTTGTTGCCATTTTCGAAAATGTTTTGGGATGAATTTTTCTTGTGCATCCTGGGTGTGTCCCCGGTGTTACAAAATTGGTTTATGCACCTTGGGCGTGTCCTCAGTGTTTGAAATGGTTTACCATGAATATTGTCAAGCACCATGGGTTCATCGCCAGCACTTTGGTTTCGATGTCTCTTTGATTCTATCACTCATTGAGTTATGGTTATATTATGGAAGTGGTGTCGATACGGGAAAATTAGATAATTTTGGAGAAGGGCCTAATTTTGCGGACTTAATCCCACTGCGGTGGTAACTTCGGACAAGAGCCCAATTATGGCAGACCTAAACCCCATTGCCACGATGTTTTGAAGGGTAATTTTAGAGAAGAGAGTAATTCGATGGACCTAGTCCCACTGCGGTGGTTACTTCAGAGAAGAGCCCAATTATGGCGGTCCTAAATCCCCCATCTTGGTACTTTGTATAATGTGAAGTGTCTCTTGAATTTTTTTTATTATCACTTAGACTTTGGGTTAACACCGACAAAGGCATCACGAGTCTTAAGGTGGGACAAACCGCTTAATATATGTCTAATATAACTGATTGATTGATTATTGAATTTGTTGGCCTAGAGTATAGCGCGGACCCCACGTCGTTGCTATTGAGTAAAACAACCAAGGTATGAAGCTAAGTTGCGCATTTACTATTCGCAATGAGGTGGAATGATGGCTTCGGTGATTAAATACTTGTGAAAGTCTACTCTGGTGATTCCCGATGTGATCCTATTATAATCTGGGTGTATGTTGGGTTGGGCATCTGCATTTCATACACAACATCTTATATACGCATGTTTATTGACTTATCTATTATCTTGTCATAAATTTATCTGTTTCCTTGACTATAAACTGTACTGGGCGTTATATGGTATGCGTCGTGGGGAATTTTATGCTGTGAGATTAGTTAGAAGGTTAGAGTATTTTGATTTTGGGCCTTGGCTCACGGCATTCATGCCATAGGTGAGGAGGTGTTCTTGAAGGAAGTCATCCCAAAAAGAGAAGAAGAGTTTGAAGAATATGGTGAGTTCTAAGTGCAAGTGGATCCCACTGATGCATTCTGAGGAATCAAGACCTCTGCTTTTGTTCTTATATTCAATTCTCTTGTGCTTAGTATAATTTTTGAAATTTCTTGTTGAAACTGTAATAGTTATGTAATTTTGAATGGTTCAGAACTCATTTATGATGTAATAACTAACGTATGTAAATATGAATGTATGGCTAATATATTCCTATATTTATATTTATATATGTCTCGACGTGCCCGGAGGACGGGATGTTACATTGCTTGAACATGAAAACATCACAGATTATATAGAATCTTCTCAGTACTATAAATAAAAATATGTTCTTGGCTCAGCCGCCTCAATTAAGAGATGAAAACCACTTTCTCAAAACTATTCCCAAACCCCAACAATGTCTAAGTAGTCGCTAACCTCACGATCGGGAGTTCTGACAGTATCGTAACCTTAATTCTCAATACACAGATAGCAACGTGATGGAATGAGGGCCACTCTCCACCAAGAACGAGTGGTATATTCTATAACTCGGGACTTAGCCCGCAAAGCCTTTAAGGCAAAACCCCTCGCTTAGTGGGAAACCTCCCATATAGGGACAACAACACCCATAATTGGGTAACCTCCCCTAACGGGATATAAAAGGCCGAAAATTATTATAACTTGGCACTTTGGAACAACCACATAACATTAACCATACATTTATAATAACATCATGCTAGCTCAAAATATCATGGATAGCACACTTGAATTAAAAACATTATGACTTTTGAAAACAACAGGTTCATGCGATCGTCAAACTGGTTATAGTTCAAAATATGCACTTCAAAGAATTTTCAAGTATCGTTTACATAAACTCATGTTTAAGATAATGGCTAAACACTGTCACCTTGTAAAATATGCATATGAATCGAGCCTCCCCCAGCAAGCTATGCAGAACCCCTAGGTACTACAACCTCTATGCCTAACAAGCAAAACAGGATTCAACCGTTAACACGGAATCCTTCCCTTTTAACATGTGAAACTAAAACAATTTGGACCGTTGAATATTTTCTTTCATTTTAGGGACAATGGTTACTTTCTTTTTAGATTTAAGGGGTACTACGCACTTGCCCAATCCTTCACTTGATTAAGGATTTAACTTAACCATTTATTACTTTTTTTCAAACATTAAATTCTAAGATACCGCAGCATTTTTAGGTATTTAGACTTGGATTTGGATTATGATTTTTGGTGATGATTTAGATTAAAATACTCTCTACAACTTTAATGTTTTACACCAAGGCCAAAACTTAAGGTAACTAGGTGAAAGAATTGACGGAAACAAAAATGGTGTAACACTTTTCTCAAAATTTTACGAAAAATACGCCTCTGTTGGTCTCGATTTTGGGGTATCAAGTCAAGTCCAAATGAGCCTATTATTGGATAGGTTCCAGTTAAATATGTCCCCTACAGGTTTTATGTTTAGTTCTAAAGGTAGTTATTCGGAACAAGTTATAGTTTTTGGCCATTTTATAAAATAGGTTCTGTCAGCTGCCAAAACTCACCAGAGCCAATTTTGGACAGTGAGTTTGAAATGGTTTTGAGGGACCCTCCCGAGGCTTATAGGTCTTATTTTTGGACAGAAAGTATTTTAATGTGTTAACAACAATGTTCATGTAGCCCACGTTTGGAGTATTAGGAATGTATACTGAAAAGTCTTGCTTTTTTAATTTTTTTTATTCTTGATCCCTGGCATATTAATGAGAAACATTTGAGATATTTTTGCATTCGTGGTTTCAT
>JAULJZ010186470.1:0-21622 GCA_032270985.1 Heliamphora pulchella | reverse complement strand
TTGGCATATTAGAGTCCATCTGTGTAAACCGTAGTGGGGGTGTTGACAATGGGCCATGTGCGTCTTGAGTCGTGTTACGTCTTGAGCCGAACTACCGCAGTACGCCGTAGTGATCGGGAACGCTGATGTACGGTAACCTAATGGTACCATTTGGATTGTTGTGTCGAGTATGGATAATTTTGGGCCTTGTATATCCTGAGCCGTGTTACGTCCTGAGCCGTATCACGTCTTGAGCCGAATTGCCGCTATATGCCGTAGTGATCGGGAACGTTAATGTACGGGAACCTAACGTACGGGAGCATAATGGTGCCACTCAAAATTCGATTGGTTGATTTATAATCTGGATGGGTTATGTTGAGTTGTCTTTCATGCTTCTTAGTCTAGGGCATCCCTGATTGCCATTTTTCAAAAATATTTTGGAATGTGTTCCCCTTGTACACCCCTGGGTGCATCCCCGGTGTTTGAAATGATTTTACGGATATTGTTGGGCACCATGGGTACGTCGCTAGCATTCTGGTTTCGATAGTTTAGATTTTTGGGTAAGTCAGAAAGAGCCTAATTCGGCTGACCTAATCCCACTGCGGTGGTAATTCGGAGAGAGCCCAATTATGGTTGTTCTAAATCCCTCATTTTGGTACTCTGGTGTTTCCCAATGTGGAATTCTTGTAATTTTCTGGGTGCATTTTGGATTGGGCATCTGCATTTCATACACGACACCTCATATACGCATGTTTATTTACTTGTCTGCTATCATGTCACAAATTTGTATGTCTCCTTGACTATAAACTGTACTGGTTGTTATATAGTATTTGTTGCGGTGAATTTTGTGCTGTGAGATTAGTTAGAAGGTTAGAGTATGTTGCTTCTGGGCCTTGGCTCATGGTATTCGTGCCATAGGTGAGGAGGAGTTCTTAGAGGAAGTCAATCCTGAGGGAGAAGAAGAGTTAGAAGAACAAGGTGAATTCCAAGAGTACATGGATCCAGCTAATGCATTCTGAGGAGTTGAAGCTTCTACTTTCGTTTTTATATTCAGATTTCTCGTGTTTAGTATAATTATTGAAATTTCTTGGTGGAACTGTAATACTTATGTACTTTTGAAAGGTTTAGAATTCACTTATGATGTAATAACTAACGTAGGTAAATATGAATGAATGGCTACAATATCCCTTTATTTATATTTATATATATCTCGACGTGCCCGGAGGACGGGACGTCACATCGCCACCACTTGTGCCGCTACTAGCGCCGTCGCCAACCACCGACATGCCGCCTGTAAGTTCTTTTTCTCTCTCTCTCCCTCTCTCCCCCTACCCCGCTCGGCTCTCTCCCTCCTCTCCCAAAAACCACACCACCACCTCCATACATCACACATCATCCATCTCTCTTTCTCTCCACCGCCCAAGCCACCAACCGACACCACATTATACACCACCACCACACTCCCGAACCACCTCCATGCGCAACCACCACTGCCACCTTACCCTCTCCTAGCTCCTCTCTCCCTAACCACCACCACCTGCCACCTCTTCTACCTCCTTGGTACCACTGTGAACCACCACGGCCACCACGGAACCACAACCTAACAAAAATCATTCTCCAAAGATTTTGAAAAACGATTTCGCCGAACTGCTTTTGGCCACCCATAGCTGCCACCATAGTGCACAGTTTCTGCTACCGTAAGTTGGATTAGACCAACCTCGCAACCACCTTCGCATAGTCGAAAACGGCCGTTAAATCTAACTTCCAAATTGTCTAAACAGAAGGTCTGAATTTTGACAGAGAAACCGAGACCAAGTCTACCTCACCCGCGTCGATCTTCTTTTCGTTGCTGGGTGCATCATTCGTTGCATGCATACTGATTCATTATTTGAATGCATGAATTCTTTGCGTGCATGTATGCGTGCATGACTTATTTGCATGTTTTTTTATATAATCATGTTTAGTAATTGAAGAAAATTCTAATAAGAATAAAATCTTAAGTATAGTAAAAATGATAATAAGATTTCAATATAAATAGATTAAATTATAGAATAATTTGACCAAAGTTTTTACTTAAAATTATATTTTTCCTACATTATGAGTTTTAATAAGATTTTAATAAAATAAAACTAAAATAAATTAACGAATTTATAAGGTTTTACTAAAATTTGTATATTTTATATGCAAGGGTTGCTTACTGTACTCTTTTAAATTCCGTTCTTTTACATATTTATTCATGATTACTATAATGTGTTAGTTCATTTTAAAAAGTTTTAATAAAAAATAAAATTTTAACACAATAAATAAAGGTAAAATTTTATAAAATAACTTTTAATATATATATATATATATATATATATATATTACCTAAATTAATCTCTTTGCTTGTTGTTATCTAGACTAGGACATCTTGGATAAAATTTAGATTGACCAAATTCTTGACTAAATTGGTGGGTTGATTGATATTTAAATTTCTCGATTTTCTTACATACTCTACTCTATGTTAAATGACATGTTTATGAGTTTGTAAAATGATAAATTTTGTGCCATGAATTATCTGTGCCATGAATTATGTCTTAAGTGATAAATTCTATATGACTAATTCCATGTTATGAATATTTCTAGAAAGTAATTATGCTTTTATGCAGCTACTAATTTTGAAAATACATAAGTTTAGTTAAATATGCAAGGTCCTAGCTTGGGGGACATAAGAATACCGAAAGGTCCCAGCTCGTGGCGATAGGAAAAATATCAAAAGGTCCCAACTCGGGGGACAAAACAAATATCAAAAAGTCCCAACTCAGAGGATAGGAAAAATGCCGAAAGGCCTTGGCTCAGAGGACAGCAAAAATACCAAAAACTGAATGAGAAGAGGATGGGAATCACTAGATAACCAACGAAATAATATCATGTGCACATAGAATAGTTTTCCAACTAAATAGCATTCAACTCAGATAATTCATGATAAATTAAAAATCTTAATATCTATGCTCTCACACTAATATTGCTAATGAAATATTGATATTATGTATTCAAGTGACGCATGACTAAAGCAAGAAAATGATAGCTGGAGTCCTTTTGTTTTTATTTAAAGTTCTGTAATGTTTGTGCTATTTCCTATGATGTAAAAACTATAATATTATATGTATGTCTTGCACACATTAGTTTGCTCTAAGATTTCCTTTTGAAATAAGATTCTGAGAAATCTTAAATTAAATGTTTTTAACTTATTTTCTTATTCACATTCACTCAAAAAAAATGAATTTTCTTCACAATAAAAGAATAACATTTTTTTTATAAAAATGTTTTGAAATTAAAAAAAAAATAGAGACCTTTGTTGAGTTTGACTCACTAGTCGGTCACAGACGTATTGTTAGAAAATTGGTCATGATAGAGATGGCATCAGAGCAAAAGATTAAAACCAAGAGCTATCGTGTTGAATTTCTTAAAACCCAGAGTTATAAGATTAGCTACACAATAGTTGCACCCAACTTATTTAGCTTTTATGTATAGCCACCGAACGATTATCCTTAAAATTTCGATTAGAAGAATGTCGGATCACCGTTTCTTCTAATAGAAAATTTGAAAATATTTATCGAGTGGGATAATGATCCTTAAAGTGTATATTTTGTTGTGTGTATATGTGAAATATTAGGAAAATAAAATCAAGTCATTCCATCAAAATCCTCAAAACAAACCCCAACAATAAACACGCAAAAGTTAAGATTGCCTAGAAAGTTAGACCTTTACTTTGAATAGTTGTTCTTCTCATCCAATATATGTTGAAAATAGTGAATTCAATTGGCCATTTTCTACATTGATTTTTGACCATTATTCTAGAATTGATTGGCAATTAAATTGGCCATTCAACTGGCAATTGAATTCTAGAATCAATACCATTCATTGGCAATTAATTTCATATTCATTATTTTTGTAACCCTCCATGAAAGAAATTCTATATATATAGACCTCTTTTGGTATTCTGAAATGTGTGGTACAGAGGTAAGTGTGGAGAAATAGAATACAATGAGAGAATAAAGAGAGAGAGAGATTATATTACAATTGCTAGTTATGAGAGAGAGAAAGATAGACGAGGTGCATTCGAGTAGCTGATCTTCGGAGATGTTCCAACGTTCGGGTCAACCATTTTATCCTGGGAGAGTAACGCCGATGGAGAAACCTACAACACCCTTGGTAGGCAGTGAATAATTCTTAAGGAAACTACGTTTGCAAGACTTGATTTACGTATTCTTTTCATATTATTTCTATAATTTTGTTTTCTATAAATTCTGTTTATTATAATCTTTGAAAGTTAATAAACATATATTTTCTAAACCACCGAGCATATCTTGTGTTGCGTTATATTTCTCCTAACAATATATTGTAGTATAACATGAACAATAAAACATAGAAGATAAGGGAAGTTCCATCTAATGCTAGATCTAAATCCCTGGTGTACGGACCATGAGTAACATAGTAGATCAAGAAGGAAGAAACATCCTACGGTTGTAGGAAGAAAGTGCGAATTTATATATATGATGTATACCGTTTTTAAAATAATTTAAATTATTAAATGTGATCATAATTGTAAATGTTATATTTGAATAGCTAAAGATTCTCCTCTCCCTTTGTTCCCAGTTATGGTAAACATGCAAAGAACGGCTTGTAGCATAGACGAACTAATGACGCAAGTAAACACGCAAATGGACGAGATGCGTCAGATGATCTATGAGTTTGCGCCGTCTCGTGAGCAAGCTAGACAGCAACACAATTCGGTCCCTCCTAATCATGACAATCTACCCTCAATTATTGTTGGAGGCAAAACTACAAAGATCTTTATTTTTACAAATGATTAATGAAAAAAATTAACTAGACGGGCAAACACCAAAACGGGTTCCAGATAAAACTTTTGATGACAAACGATCAAAATAAAACCCGTGCATCCGAAGTTAATTTAGAAGAATACCTTTTTATTGGTCGAATCTTCAACTATGATTTGAATCCAAGTTAAAGCTCTTGCTAGATCTTCTATTGTATTTCCTTATGCGATTCTCAAACGTAGTGTGGGTTACGAACTATCAAAAACTCGTACCGGCAGAACCTAGACAGCTTTAGTCTTAGAAGACAAGTTATGAAACTAGTTTAGCCTACCCGCATATTTATAGAGCTACAACAGAGACCTAAGAAGTAATTATGAGTAAGACTTCCAATGGAACACAGACACGTCTCAACGGTTTCTGCAATTAAGCAAACCTCATAGCGGTATCTGCAATTATAAAAAATCAGCAACGATTTCTGCAATTTTTATAAAACACTGAATTACAGTTCATACCACTAAAGAACTATAATTGCACTCTAACCCATAATCTCAATACCATCTTGCATTGAGCTCTTGTTATTAAATCATTACCATTTCTCCCCACGTTAAGATTTTCGATACCCACCAATTAAATTTAATTACTGATAATTTAATTTAATCGACATCTTGATATTCCTTAGACCCTTCCGCTTAACTTATTTGACTGTCAAATAATCAAATCCACCTATAGGGTTTGGCCTGATCAAAATTTGTAAGCTTCCTTAAGGAAATATCGTCAATCCCGATCTTTTGGGACGTGAATTTCGTTAATAATTAATATTCGCCATATAAATAATACCACTATCCAACTCACCAGAAATATAGACCTATATAAGATCGCACCCTCTAATCAATTAAAACAACGAATATTAAATATATACAAATCAATAATTATTTCATAATTAAGAGGATAAACACTATTCATAATAACTTTGGAGTGTTAATTAATTTATATAGTCAGTATAAAATTAATTACCCTAAATATTCCGTTCAATACACACAAAGTGTACTAGTATAGAGAGTCAGAATAATAGACAACGCTATTATCTATTTCTCGTAACTAAGACAGGCCTATTAAAACTCTGTGTTACAGTCGTACTGATAGTATGTCCATTTTCATCTAAACTGTGAACATAAAACTTATATTCTACAAGAATCTAAAATTTAATCTTCTCTGTGTAAGTCGTACTCTACACACCAGATTAAATACTATACAGAATATCGAACATCCATACATAACATTAAAGAAATGATACACATACATTGCTCATAAAGATTCTCATCAAATAGAAAATTAATTTTATTAAAATAAAATTAAATATTAAAAATATGATTTTTAGTATAGCAACCCTAACAATCTCCCACTTATACTCAAAATCATACTGCCATACATCTAACTCTCATGCCTTCTATATGACTATTAAAAGTCTTAGCCGGTAAACTCTTTGTAAATAATCTGCAAGACTGTCACCTGATGTAAGCTCTATGTCTGACTAAAAATCTGAGTCTGTGTACCCCAAAGGTACTAGACTGTCTGCCTTGTAAACCAACATATAATCCTTAATCCTTTTCAGGTACTTGATTATATTCTTTACCGCAGTCCAATACTCCTGCCCTAGGTTAGGCTGATATTTGCTAATCATGCCAACGGCAAAATAGATGTCGGATCTAGTGCAAAACATAGCATACATGAGACTTCCTACTGTCAAAGCATAAGAAACTGCCTTCATATTCTCTATCTCATCAAGTGTCTTAGGACACTGATCCTTGGATAGAGTAATTCCATGCTTGAAAGGGAGAAACTCTTTCTTGGAATCCTGCAAGCAAAAACAAGTAAAGATATTATCGATATACTTTGCTTATGATAAGACCAACATCATTTGTTTTTGATCTCGCACGAGCTTGATCCCAATGATGTGATTGGCTTCTCCCAAGTCCTTCATTTCGAACTTCCCAAATAATCATACTTATAACCGTAGATAATGCCCTAACATCGTTTTCGATGAGTAAGATATCATCTACATAAAGTACTAAAATGATCACCATGCTTCTGTCACGCTTTTTGTACACACAAGACTCATCCTGACTCTGATCAAAACCATAAGATTTAATGGCTTGATCAAACTGAGTGCTCTAAAACTTTGATGCCTGCTTAAGTCCATAAATTAATCTCTTAAGCTTACACAACATGTGTTCCTATCCCTTTGCAATGAATCCATCTGGTTGTATGATATAGATATACTCATCAAGATTTCTATTAAGAAAAGCTGTCTTGACATTCATTTATCAGATTTCGTAATCAAAATGAGCAGCAATAGATAAGAGAATCAGGATAGATTTAAGCATGGCTACCGATGAAAAGGTTTTCTCTTAATCGATTCCTTCTTTTTGGGTCAACCCTTTAGCAACAAGCCTAGCTTTGAAGGTTTCAACCTTCCCGTCTGCTCCTCTCTTTCTCTTGTAGATCCGTTTGCATCCAATGAATTTTATCCCTTCGGGTGATTTTACAAGTTCCCAGACCTGATTGGAATACATAGATTTTATCTGTGAATTCATAGCCCTTTCCTAAAAATTTGCATCTTTGTCTTGAAGTGGTTCATTGTAGTTACAGGGTTCGGTATCCAATTCTGCCTGGATCCTGTCAAAATACTCTTCCAAGAATATATACCGATCAGGTTGATGAACAACCCTTCCACTACGACGAGGCACTACCTGTGTCTGTGTACTAGCAGTAACATGCTGTGCAAAATTTGAACCCTGTGCATCAACACTCTGTTCTTGATTTGCACCTATCCTGATATTCCTCCTACTATGACGAGGTAATAAAATATCAGTGACTTGTTCTTCCGTTCTACTAGTATTTTCTCTTAGTTCTTCTAAAACAATTTTGCTATTGGGTCTGTGGTCCATAATATAATTCTCTTCCAAGAATTGGGCATTGGTGCTAACAATGACCTTTTGATTCTTAAAATTATAAAATAGACCACCATTCGTTCCCTTAGGATACCCCACAATGAAACAAACTTCTGTCCTCGATTCTAACTTTTTTGCGTTTCCTTTCAGCACATGTACTGGACACCACTAAATCTGAATGTGTTTCAGACTAGGCTTACGCCTGATCTACATTTCTATGGGAGTAGAAGGTACTGACTTAGAAGGTACCATGCTCAGAATGTAAGCCGCTATCTCTAAAGCGAGTCCCTAAAATGAATCGGGTAAACTTGAATAACTCATCGTGGATCTTATCATGTCCATAAGAGTCTTATTCCTTCTTTCTGCTACACCATTCTGCTGTGGGGTGCCAGGTGCAGTCAATTGGGATGTAATCCCTTCTAATGACAAATAATCCTTAAACTCTCCAAAGAGATATTTCTCACCACGGTCAAATCGTAGTGATTTGATACTTTTACTTAGACGCTTCTCTGTCTCTGCCTTTAATTCTTTGGATTTCTCAAAGTACTCAAAGCCACCTCTAGCCTGGATTGTCATAGGACCACATACATCAGAATGAATCAGCTCCAATGGTTCTTTAGCTCTATAGCCTTTGGCCAAAAAGGTCCTCTTGGTCATTTTACCCTCTAAGCAGGATTCACAAACTAGAAGTGCCTCCACTTCTAATGAACTCAAAGGTCCATCTCCTACCAGTTTGTTCATCCTTTTTAGATTAATATGACCCAAGCGTAAGTACCAAAGAAACATTTGGTTCGTTAAATAAGGAAATTTTCTTTTATATGGTAAATTAAATATGTTATTCATTCTAGTTAGTTGTAGTGTAGGGGAGATAGGAGTAATAATATAAAGATCATTCACCAATGTACCAGAACAGATAACCTGTTTATTATCCTTAATAACCACAAAGTTATTAAAATAAACTAAATATTTGTCTTTAACCAATCTAGAAATGAAAACTAAATTCTTTCTAATGGAAGGTACATAAAGACAATCTCTCAAAATTAAAATTCGATCTCTACCAAAACTGCTAGTGACATCTCCTACTGCAACTGCTGTTACCTTTGTATTATTACCCATATGTAGGTAAATTTTTCCATCACTAAGTTGTCAAGTTTTTTAAAACTCCTATAACAAATTGCAGACATGATTAGTGGTTCCCGTACCTACACACCAGGTACAAGTAGATAACACCGCTAAATATGTTTCCACAACCAGTGAATAAAAATTACTCTGTTTGTTCTGCCTTTTGAGAAATACTGGACATAAATTTTTTTAGTGCCGTGTCTAGTTGCAGTGAAAACATCTGCCTTTCGACTTTTTTACACCAGTCCGTGGCCCACCAACTATCCTAAAAATCATGTCTCCTTATTTCTGAACATTTTTCTTTTTCATGCCTTTCAATTCTGAGAAAGAACCTTTTTCATAAACAAACACATTTCCTGGTATTGAAGGAATACCATTGGTAGTTAAAGCTATATCCAAATTATTTTTCCAGTCAGTAAAATTTGGTCTCGTAAGTTTGTTTTATTTGAGTATTGAAGCGAGTGAATTGAAAGCCATTTTAATCCTGAGAATCACATAATTAAAAAAAACGTTAATTATGATGAGCAAAACTTTGAATTCATTTTAATTTGGTTCATTCTACCATTTTAAAATTAATTCGCCAACAGTCTGGTAACCCGAGAATAACATGCCTCGGTAGGAGGACGTTTACTATCTTTCATAAGACCAAGCATGCCAATTTCATTTAATTTTACTATCTAGACAACTGACCATGTTAAGTAAAATTAAATAGTTGACATAATTTCGGTCCAGTATATAATATAGCAGTGACTTATATGGAGAGGATACTATTATATACAATTAAGTGTTAACCATCACCTAATACTAAATCAATCGCTTCGTAATAAACCCTTCAGATGGAGAAGTGATCCACACTAACAATTATCCAGAATTATTCCTAAAGAAGGTTTGTACTAGCGATACTGCAATTCATCTGTTCGTTGGGGAGGAAGACCTTATTGTCGACACACAGAATTTAATTGTATTGCCTACAAACTGGTGATAGAGACTGCGAAATTTATCTGTGAATAAATTTCTTCTCCCACTTAGATTTTTAAAATATTTTTTAGGATTATAAAAATTCGTTTAATTAAAATAAATTTATTAATTTTGAAAAATACTCGATCCAAAAGAATCAAACACCTTTTCATGTACACGATTCTAAAAATTCTGATTTATCAAACTATCTTTTCGTATTTAAATGTGTAATAAATAAAATTTAATAAATGCACAATTTTTTCTTCAGCATTTACTTAAGGTAGTGATTAAAGATATTTATTTTATTTTTCGTTCCACATTTTCCAAAAAATAATAATTTATTTCGATTAAACATGTTTCTATTTAATTAATTCGAAATCCGGAATTAATTATCACGTTTTTTCAAGATATCCAATTTTTTAAAAAATCATCTTAAACGTGATATTTTGTAAAAAAATAAAATATCTAAAAATTTTCTATTTAGTTAAAATTAATTAATTAAAATTTTTAATTTTATTTTCTATTACAAAATATTTTAATTAAAATCAAAATTTCGAATTAATTAAATTAACATGGTAAATAAAACAGATATTGTCACGCCCCAAAACCCGAGATCACATGAAAATCCACAAAACACCAGTTTTATGAAAATATAATTTTTCATACATTAAAATTCGCATATTGAAACCAATGGAAAACCCAACAAAAGGCATCTCTCATGAATAAAGGATATGCAGTTCCAACATGCATATAGTATATCGCTTTACAGCGTACAAAACCTGCCTTCAGGAACAGGCATATCCCAAAAGGAAAAACTATAAAAATCTTTCGACATCCGTCAACACGGGCACCACAGATCTACTCTAGATCATCCTCCATATCATCACCTAAAACTATTTTTACAGAAAATCCCACCTGTGAGCCGAAACCCAATAGAAATAGACTATAAAACTGTAAAGCAGTCAGAATATACAATCATATAAGTGGGAGCTAAACTCAACCATAGAACGCAAGAAGGTTTTTCCACAAACCCCAAGTTTTATCATCAGACTACATAAGTCTCCCAAAATAGTTTTATTTCATAAAACCCATGTTTTCATCCTTAAAATCATGTGTTGCAAATCACGCAAAAACCAAACCACAGTTAAAAAAAATAGTAATCAAAACATTGTTTCCTCACGAAATGTACCATCGTGAAAAAGAAGAATAAGATCCTATGTACTGACTCCATCACAAGGGGACAGAGATAGCAACTACCGATTCCTGCCCCTTTACCCAATCCCCATACATCATGGGATCGGTTAGGTAAATGCAAGTTCTATACGGAGCACCACGACGAACTGCTTAATTTACGGGCGACAACCCGAGTGTACAAAGCACCCAACCACTCAATTTACGGGAACTAACCCGAAGGTACAAAGCACCTACGCTGCACACGTTTCTGAACTTACACCAAGGGCAACTCGTGCCACATACACGTCATCCCGGTACATCTAGATAATCTTCTTAAAACTGAAAATATTTCACAATATACATTAAACATGTATATATATAGATCCATCCATCAACATGGAGATCAAACAAACATTTCAAAATGTTTTTTCCCATTTTTAATCAAACGTTTCAAAACCTAAGACTCAATCCCAAGGGTTAGCTCCAAACCTCCAAAACACCGAGTGTTGAAATTTTCACAAAACTATCATTTTCCCACCATTTTCAAGAACACCCTTTGAAAACCATACATCCACATGTCATATACGGTAATAAACCAAGAAAAGCGAAAAACATACTTTTTACGCAAAAATCAAGGTTTAAACACAAATATGACATTTCATGTATTTTTTTCTGGTGAAAACACATATAATTATATAAAACACCCTTATACAGCAGTAGAGTCTAGAATTCTACCTCGGAGAATTAAAAACTCGATATCTCAAAATTGAACTTCATCAGAACGAGAATCTGTCCGGATGGTTACGAAGCCTACGTCCCCGATAATAAGGATCCGCAAAGAAACCAACAAAAAACTAAGCCCCGGGCCCTCAAACGCTAGAGAGAAGGCAGAGAAAAGGTAGAGAGAGAAGAGATAAGCTTGAAAAAGATATTTTTGACCCAAAAACCAAGGCTGCTAGGCTTTATAGATTTTTACGCCCAGGCACCACTGCTCGAACGCCCAAGCACCGCTCGAGCAGACCCCTACCGACATAGGTCTCTGCCACCACACCGCTCGAGCGATCACCACTCTGCCATCACTCCACTCGAGCGGACAACCCACCGCTCGAGCGGTCATCCCTAGGTTGGAAACCTAAAAAAAGGATTAAGCTAAACCCCCGCATGCTTAACACGTATAAAAAACATGCTGGTCTTAACAAACGAGCAAAGCAGTAAACAACACTTAGTATGCATGCATTGAACGAAATGCTTCACATATATAAACATGTTAAAAAAGAAAAGGAGCCGGGTCTCACAACTCTCCCCCCTTTAAGGAATTTTGCCCCCGAAATTTACTACAAGGTCACGAGGTGAACAACTCCGGGTATCTAGCACGAACCCCGGACTCAAGCTCCCATGTCGCCTCTTCAACTCCATGACGAAGCCACAGAACCTTAACATATGCAATCGTTCTCCCCCGCAACACTTGCTCCTTTGTATCCAGAATCCTCACCGGGTGTTCCTCATACGTGACATCTTCATCAACTCGCAACTCAGTCCAATCCAGAATATATGAAGGATCGGGCTTATAGCTCCGAAGCATAGACACGTGAAACACGTTATGTACAGATGCTAACGGAGGTGGCAAAGCCAGACGGTATGCTAACACCCCAATCCTTTCCAAGATCTCAAATGGCCCAATAAAACGTGGTGATAACTTCCCGCTATGACCAAATCTCATCAACCCTCAGCGAGACGAAACCTTCAAAAACACGTGACCTCCACGACAAATCCTAACGGTCTCCTCCTCTAATCAACATAACTCTTCTGGCGGCTCTGAGCTGTCTCTAGACGCTAACGAATCACTGCAATCTTCTCCATCGTCTCCCGTACTAAGTCAGGTCCCAAAACAGCGGTCTCTCCCACCTCTGTCCAACAAACAGGCAACCTGCACGGTCTACCATAGAAAGCCTCATACAGAGCCATTCCAATACTGGACTCGTAACTGTTGTTGTACGCAAACTCTGCCAATGATAGATGATCCACCCAAGAACCATGAAAATCGAGCACATAGGCTCTCAGCATATCCACCAAAATCTGAATGGTCCTCTCAGACTAACAGTCGGTCTGAGGATGAAAAGCTGTACTAAAAGTCAAGCTCGTCCCCAAAGTCACCTGAAGACTCTGCCAAAAGCACCATGTAAAGGGCGGGTCTCGATCAGAAACGATAGTCACAGGTACTCCGTGTAGTCGGACTATCTCCCAGATGTACAAGCTACTCAATCTGTCCACTGAATCCTTCACTCGAATGGGAAGAAAATGTGCAGACTTCGTCAATCTATCCACTACAACCCAAACAGCATCATGTCCCTTCGGCAAGCGTGGGAGTCCTGAGATAAAATTCATAGTGACATTCTCTTACTTCCACTCAGATATAGGCAACGGCTATAACAATCCTGTCGGCCTCTGGTGTTCCACCTTTACTTGCTGACAAGTAAAGCATCAAGAAATGAATCGGAGCACATCCCTCTTTGTTCCCGTCCACCAGAACTGACGGCGTAGATCATGGTACATCTTCTTGACTCTAGGATGCACTACATTACGTGAATGATGAAACTCATGTAGCACCTCAGCTCGGCATGACTCTGGCACAAACAATCACCCTGACAACCTCAAACTCTGATCTGAACTCATCACCCGTCCTGCTGTGTCTTTCCCACTGATGATGCGGTCCCATATCATCTAAGCCTCCTGATCTGTCCTCTGAGCCTTAAAAATGCGTGCAACCAATGCGGGTCGTGAAGCTACTGAATACAAGGTCGCACCTCCCTCTGTCTCCCCGAGACACAAATCAAACTCCCCAACATCTCCCAACATGTTCCATCCTCATATAGCCACAGAAGCTAATAAATCATGAGATCTCATACTAAGCGCATCAGCTACAACATTTACCTTACCTTGATGGAACTACAAATCAAAGTTGTAGTCTTTGAACAACTCCATCCACCTTCGTTGGTGAAGATTCAAGTCCTTCTGCGAAAACAAGTACTTTAGGCTCTTGTGATCAGAGAAGACCTCGAAACGCGCACCATACGGGTAGTGACACCATGTCTTCAAGCCAAGGACCTCGGCCGCCAACTCCAGATCATGTGTTGGGTAGTTTCACTCATGTGTCTTCAACTGTCAAGAACCATAGGCTACAACCTTACCCCCTGCATCAACACACAGCCCAAACCATTATGCGATGCGTCACAATACACTGTATACCCCAGACCTCGCTCTGGGATAATCAACACTGGTGGACTGGTCAACCTCCTCTTCAGCTCCTGGAAAGCTGACTCACAGGACTCGCTCCATACAAACATAACTCCCTTCCGCGTCAGACGCGACATCGGTGCTGCAAGCCTAGAAAAGTCCTGCACAAACCGTTGATAATAACCTGCTAGACCCAAAAAACTACGGATCTCAAAAACGTTCTTCGGTCACTGCCAATCCGTCACTACATCAGTCTTCGTAGAGTAACTGATATCCCATCCTTCGACACCACGTGTCCAAGGAATCTCACCTCTGACATCCAGAACTCGCACTTCTCAAACTTCGCATACAAGCGATGTTCTCTCAGAAGCTATAAGACAACATGCAGATGCTCCTCATGCATCTCCCTCATGGGTGAATAGATCAGAATGTCATCCACGAACATGACCTCAAAACTATCCAGATAAGGGTGGAGGATACGGTTCATCAAACCCATAAATGTAGCTGGAGCGTTCGTCAGACCGAACGGCATAACCACAAACTCGTAGTGACCATAACGAGTCCGAAAAGTGGTCTTTTCTATGTCCTCGTCCCTAATCCTCAGCTGGTGATACCCTGACCTCAAGTCAATCTTCGAAAAGCAGCCCGATCCCTTCAACTAATCAAACAGGTCGTCAATCCTCGGCATTGGATACTTGTTCTTGACCGTCACCTGATTTAACTTCCTGTAATCGATACACAATCTCAACAAACCATCTTTCTTCTTCGCAAAGAGCGCTGGAGCACCCCACAGCGACGTACTCGGGAGTACAAACCCCTTATCAAGCAACTCCTGAAGCTGCACTTTGAGTTCTCGCAACTCAGCCGGTGCAAAGCGCTAAGACGGCATAGAGATAGGAGTAACTCTCGGAACAAGATCAATGGAGAACTCCACATCTCGGCTCGATGGAAACTCAAATAGATCGTCAGGAAAGACATCCGGATAGTCACACACCACATGAGGTAACACTCCTCGAACGCCACTCAGATCATCTAACCTGAGAGCAGAAAAGAGGAAACCCAAGTCCTCTCGAACCCGAGAAGTACCAGGAAAAGACACCAGGCCCTCATCCGGATCACCCACAAAATAGAAGCAGCCACCCTCCGACGTACAGATCGACACCCTCTGACGCTCGCAATCTATAAAGGCACGGTAGGTAGTCAGCCAGTTCATCCCTAGGATGACATCAAACGTGGTCATGTCTAGAATAACAAGGTCAAACTCTAAACAACGACCGGCAACTTCCAACACGTAGGACCTACAGACAAGACTCAACGTCACACTCCCACTGACTAGGGTCTCCACACTCTTAGTACCACCCAACCAGTCCATTTCAAGCCCCAACGCAAATGCAAATGCAGATGATATAAACGAATGTGATGCTCCGGTGTCGATAAGAATACTGGCCCAAGATCTATAGACTAGAAAAGTACCTCTGATCATGGCTGGTGTAACAGCAGCATCCAGCCCAACTGGTGCCTCGGAAGCACCGGGATCAGCTAGAACATAAGCCTTGGCCTGTAGCAGTCTAGTCTGCCCACCATAACCCTGAGTCGATGGCTGCCTCACCGACTGCACCGAAGCACCTCCTTCTGCAAATCTAGACGTTTGAGCCCTAGGCTACTGCGAAACCTGTCGCTTCTGTACAGCTAAAACAGCTGGCGCTCCTATCACACCCTGGGCGTTCCCCTCTTTGGGACAGTATCTACGAATATGCCCAGACTGACCACACCCAAAACATATAGGTGGGTCTCTCACCTGTGACTGGACTGGCGCTGAACTCTAAGCGTGGCCCTTCTGCGGGCACTCAACTGAACGATGTCCCGGCTATCCGCATCTATAACAGATCAATCCTCTCTATTCTGGCCTTCCTGTCAAGGCCACAGAAAGTGTAGGCGCAGATGATTGTGGCTGATACGATGCAGTAAAACGAGAACTAGGTCCAGACGACCTCCGGCGCTTGTTCCCGTGCCCCTGAGACTGTGTTTCTCCACTGCCCTGCTGGTTCTTACCCTCTCTGACCCTGCAGCTATCTGCCAACGAGTTCTCTACCCAGATAGCAGCTTCCACCAGCTTGATGTACACCTTCACATCCAAAGCTGCAACCCTATCCTTGATAGCTGGTCGGAGTCCCCTCTCAAACCTCCGAGTACGCAACTTCTCTATCGATACCATCTCTAGTGCAAATCATGACAGATTAGCCAACTTGGCCTCATACTAGATCACAGAGAGGTTCCCCTGAACAAGGGAGAGGAACCCCTCTCGGTAAGTATCCCTCAAAGATCTCGGGAAATACTTTTCCAAGAAAACTCTCGTGAAAGCGGCCCATGTGTCATCTACAGCAGTCTTGGCGAACTTCCACTACTCCCTCGCATCTTCCCGTAGTTGGAACGCCGCCAACTTCACACGCAACGCATCCTCCTCGATATCCAAAGTATCGAAGATCGACGTGGTCACTTCCAACCACTCAGTAGCCACCTTGGGGTCTGGCTCCCTAGCAAAGGTTGGAGGATCCAACCGCCGAAACTCCCTCATGGCCACAGAAGCCTTTGGCTCCGGAACCCGCAGACTAGCCCTGGTCGTTTTTGCCATAGCTCTCATAGTGGCCAACATCTCCTGGACGACCTCAGCGCCACCAATATCAATACCATCCACTTATTCCTGTGGGGCAAGAACGTTCCCTTCCTTCGGAACCTGAGCATAGGCACGTCCTCAACCACGACCCCGTCCCCGCACTCCCCGCGTGGACATAATTCTTTAGGAAGCAATGTAAATAGGATAAGCTTTCCTACAACATGCTTCTACGTAACATAAACACATCATGCTATCACATAGCCACGTAGGATCATGTTAAACACCTCCCACATACCAAGGAGAACTAGCAAGACAGACTCGTCAATTTGGATAACCTATTCAGATTCCCTGCTAGAAAACACGTCGGCCAAATGCGTTTCTAACTTGGCTTCCAAATCTGTTATTCCAAACGCCCTAAGGCAAGACTCATCAATCATGAGATTCAACCTCCATACCCCCATATACATAACTATCATGCTCAGAAAGCTATCATCATGTTATAAAACAACGTTTAAACACATGCAAGCAAGCATACAAAATCAACCTCACCAGGTGACAAACCCTTTTTCCCATGGCTCTCAGGTATTCGAAACCAGAGCTCTAATACCAAGTTGTCATGCCCCAAAACCCGAGGTCACGTAAAAATCCACCAAACACCCGTTTTATGAAAATATAATTTTTCATACATTGAAATCCGCCTGTTGAAACCAATGGAAAACCCAACAAATGACATCTCTCATGAATAAAAGACATACAGTTCCAACATGCATACAGTATATCGCCTTACGGCGTGCAAAACCTGCCTTCAGGAACAGGCATACCCCAAAAAGAAAAATTATAAAAGTCTTTCGACATCCGTTAACACGGGCACCACAGATCTACTCGAGATCATCCTCCATATCATCACCTGAAAATATTTTTACAGAAAATTCTACCCATGAGCCGAAGCCCAATAGAAATAGACTATAAAACTGTAAAGCATACAGAATGTACAATCATATAAGTGGGAGCTAAACTCAACCACAGAACGCAAGAAGGTTTTTTCACAAACCCCAAGTTTTCTCATCAGACTACATAAGTCTTCCAAAACAGTTTTATTTCATAAAACCCATGTTTTCATCCTTAAAATCATGTGTTGCAAATCATGAAAAAACCCAACCACAGTTAAGGAAAAACAGTAATCAAAACATTGTTTCCTCACAGAATGTATCATTGTGTAAAAGAAGAATAAGATCCTATGTACTGACTCCATCATAAAGGGGTAGAGGTAGCAACTGCTGATTCCTGCCCCTTTACCCAATCCCCATACATCATGGGACCGGTTTGGTAAATGCAAGTTCTATACAGAGCACCACGACGAACCGCTTTATTTACGGGCGACAACCCGAGGGTACAAAGCACCCAACCACTCAATTTAGGGGACTAATCTGAAGGTGCATAGCACCTACGCTGTGCACGTTTTTGGACTTACACTCAGGGCAACTCGTGCCACATACACGTCATCCCGGTACATCTAGATAATCTTCTCAAAATTAAAAATATTTCACAATATACATTAAACATGTATATATATATATATCCATCCATCAACATGGAGATCAAACAAACATTTCAAAATGCTTTTTCCCATTTTCAATCAAACGTTTCAAAACATAAGACTCAACCCCAAGGGTTAGCTCCAAACCTCCAGAACACCGAGTGTTGAGATTTTCACAAAACTATCATTTTTCCACCATTTTCAAGAACACCCTTTGAAAACCATACATCCACATGTCATATACGGTAATAAACCAAGAAAAGAAAAAAATATGCTTTTTACCCAAAAACCAAGGTTTAAACACAAATATGACATTTTATGCATTTCTATCCGGTGAAAACATATATAATTATATAAAACACCTTTATACAGCAGTAGGGTCTAGAATCCTACCTCTGAGAGTAAAAACTCGACGACTCAAAACTGAACTTTGTCAGAACAAGAATCCGTCCAGATGGTTACGAAGCCCACGTCCCCGATAATAAGGATCCGCAAAGAAACCAACAAAAAACCAAGCCCCGGGCCCTCAAACGCTAGAGAGAAGGCAGAGAAAAGGTAGAGAGAGAAGAGATAAGCTTGAAAAATATATTTTTAGCCCAAAAATCAAGGCTGCCAGCCTTTATAGATTTTTGCGCCCAGGCACCACCGCTTGACATAGGTCTCTGTCACCCCACCGCTCGAACGCTCGCCACTCTGCCATCACCCCGCTCGAGCGAACAACCCACCGCTTGAGCGGTCATCCCTGGGTTGGAAACCTAAAAAAAGGATTAAGCCAAACCCCTGCATGCTTAACACGTATACAAAACATGCTGGTCTCAACAAACGAGCAAAACAGTAAATAACACTTAGTATACATACATTGAACGAAATGCGTCACATATATAAACATGTTAAAAAAGAAAAGGAGCTGAGTCTCACAGATATGCAATTATCCACGCAGTTCATAAATATATAAACACGATGCATATATCCCGATTTTATGATCCAAGTAAAACGTTGAAGCATTTCAATCTTCCGAAGAGGATAAGCTGAAATAATCTTCTTTCATCTCTGATTCCTGTGTCTTGATTGTATCAGGCTTCCGTGATACTATCTGATATATCAATATATATATATATATATATATAGTCCCATATCTATCAGAACATCAACACAAAGTAGCCCTGGGAGAGAGAAATCGCCAGCCCACCACCAGCCACCGTCGGCGCCACCTAGTCACTGCCTTCAGGCGGCTTCTGCCACCTCATCCGAGCTCCGTTTTCGACAAGCTTTATACTGTTAGAAAACTCTCAAAATATGAGATTTTTCTGTTAAAAAATTTACTGAAAAACTGCCCGAAAAATGGTCGAAAAAATAGCCCGAACCACAAAAAATGCTACTGGCCGCAACAGCATTGCGCTATTAACTTTTCGAGACTTTTTTGACCTCTTCTCAAACTCCGTTTTTGACATACTTTATACCAAAAGAAAGCTCTTGAAAAGTACTATTTTTCATGAAAAAATCTGATCAAAAATGCTAAAAAATCTCCTGGAATAGACAGCCACTGCTCCTGTGCCCTGCCCCTAGAACCGCCAACTTCCTGAGGCTTTTACGACTTCTTCCCGATCTCCATTTTTGACATACTTTATATCGTTGGAAAGATTTTGAGAAGTAGAAACTTTATGTGGAAACATCTGCTCGAAAATAGTTCAAAAAACTGTAAGAAAACTGCCAAAAAGTCACTATTGCTGTCGGTTTATTTGTCGCCTGTTTGAGTTGTGAATTTGGCCTACTTTTTTTTTGACAGTATTTTGAAGTATGTTTTACTGCTATTTTATGTTTAAAAAATTATCCAAAAAATAGTCCCAAAAACGGCCCAAAAAATTATTAAAAATCGTCGTCGAACCGCCGCCGGCAAAGCCGCCCGAACCGAGCTGTTTTGGTGATTTTTTCTCGTTGTTTTGGCTTGTTTTTTATGCTATTTTTTATTCATAAATACTGCTAAAAAACTCACTGAAAAAAATCGTTTAAAACCATTAAAACTTTTCGCAATCCATGGCCCATTAAAATCCGAACCACCGCTGGTGCCGCCTCTGTTCTTCGTATTCTTGGACATGTTCAACATGTTCTTAAATAATCTAAACAGAAATTGTGAAAATAAAAACTAGCTATTACATCGATCCTATGTCCCGAAGGCTCACATTCAATCTATCACGGTCAACCCCCGTGATTAGAAAAAATAATCATTATTCACACCATTCAATCAAATATGAATAATAAATAACGATCATAAAACTAGTATTAGAACGCCTGCAAAACAACAGTTAGCACAGTTCTAAAACTACCTGGCCCCGATAACCGTAAACAAAAAATAAAATAGCTCTGATATCAATTGTTGAGGGTAAAATTGTCAAGATCTTTGTTTTTGCAAACGATTAACGAAAAAAATTAATTGGACGGGCAAACACCAAAATGGGCTCCAAATAAAACTTTTGATGATGAACGATTAAAATAAAACTCGTGTCATGCCCCAAACTCCAGGCCACCTGAAACACCCATAAACAACCAAACATACACCCAATCCGAGAATACACTCGCAAAATAAACTATACACGCATTGTATATAAAAGCCAAATGGCATACATTACAAGGCTCCAACGCCTAAAGCTTACACTACACAGTTCCAACACTGAAAAAATATGTTACAACAAACATGTAACAGAAAGACAAAAAGGAAGGCTACACTCTTCCACCTCCTTCAGCACCTCCTAATCAACCTCCGTGATCGGTACCTGAAGAAAAGCAAATCCCACACCGTGAGCCAAAACTTAGCAGATTTTAAACAACATATGCAATATAAGCGAAACATGCTCAATAAACGAAGTACAGTTTTCGACTCTCTTTCAAGTAAATAAAACAATTTAAAAACCGTTTTATATTAGGACTCACCAGAGCCAGAAAACTATTTTCACATGCAAGGGAAAGCAAGGATAAAAATCATTTTTCGACTCATTAGAGCCTTGAAAACAATTTGAGTATTACGACTCCCGTAGGCCGTTAATATAGTATTTCGACTCCCGCAGGCCAATAATATAATTTTAAAAAAATTGGTCTATCCGTCCCAAAATGCAATACATGCAATCCATGAACACGTACCTCTTCAGGACCTCATTTCAGCCTTCAGATATCGCACACACACCCACACCCGTGCCTCATCAGGATTTCGTTTCAATCCATCAGTTATCGCACCCCCCCC
>JAULJZ010186460.1:0-21623 GCA_032270985.1 Heliamphora pulchella | reverse complement strand
CTAAATTTAAGTCATAAATTTGGTTTTTAATTATTTTTATCCCGCTTCCATCCCGAAATTGTGAGGTCTTAACTCGACCGATCAATTGCTCTTCTGGTTAAGGTAATTTCTTTGATCTTAACTCGATCTTTTTAAAATTATTTTATCCCCAACCGAGTTCTTAGATCTTAATTCGATCTTTGACTCGTTTCCACTCCCTTTAGATCTTAACTTGATCTTTAGGATTTATTTGATCAAACCAGCATTTACATCATGTTAACATCTATATCATATTGCATCATATTTCTTGCATCTTTGCATTTTGTCCCAGGAACTACGTTTTGGTCTGATCCCGACCAAAAAGGGTACGTAGGCAACTCGATGAAAGTTCGAGTATGACCAACATCATATGCATGCTTGTGTGTTTGTTGCTTAAGATTGACGGTTCGATCAAATAGCTGTTGTCTCTGAGTTTTTTATATAACTTGCATCACGCGTTACTATACGAATTATATCAAATAGGGGCAACTATAGACACCCCAATTTGACCCCACCAATCTTAGGTGAATTCGCTGATAAAAACAGGCGGAACAAATGCTTCAGTTCGATCCTCAGGAAGTGATCCAAGCTCGGTAATTGAACCCGACCATCAAAAGCCATCAGAAACCTTCAAAACCAATGAAGTTATACTAAACCATCGATAACTTGTTGCCCAAGTCATTGCCAGAAGTGGCGCCCACCATGTTCATTGTGGCGGCCGCCAATAAAACCTTGTGGAACCTTTTCTAACATGGCGACCGCCAACTCCAACATAGCGACCGCCAACTCACATTGTGGCGGTCGCCAACTCCAAATGGCCTGACATGCCTTAAAACGTGGCAGCATCTCACTGGTTGAAGAACTCTATAAATACCGTACCTCTGGTACGTTTTCGAGGACAGAATTTGAGAGAGAGGTTTGGTGAGAGAAGTTCTACCGAGTCCCCGAGCAATTCCGAGTCCCGACGCCGAAGTCCTACCGAAATACTGAGATCCGAGCCTCCGATAGTCCCAAACCTTAACTTGGATCATCGCCCGAAAATCAAATTGCTCACCCACATTCACCAACTTGAGGGTTCCTAAGCAATTCAAGTATTTGGCTTGGATCCCCGACCTTTCTAAGCTCCATTTTCTTTCCCATTGGAGTGGTCGGGTTTAATTTGGTCAATTCATTTTAATTACGTTCTCGCATTGTTTATGTCGTTGTTATATTCTTATATTGTTTTAAATTATAATTTTAGATTATTGAGCTTACTTGTTTTATTTACTTACCTTCATTCATTTTTTTTAATTTAATACAAATTGTTAAATTATTAAATAGTGCTAATATTTTTGGTAATTACAACTTATCAATATTGTTAATTTTTATAATCTAAGCACTTACATAACAAATGTTTATAATAGTCAATATTATACCAATTTAAGTCAAATGCTTCATTTCTTTTCATTCCTTTTTTTTATGCTAATTTAATGTTTTAGCATTATTTATTTTTTTTCTTTTAATTAGTCTATTTTTCTTTTACAAGCATTTTATTTTATTTCATTTCTTGTATCATTAATTTAATACTCCATTTTAATTTTTAATTTTCATTTAATAACAACGTAATTTTCTTTCTTAACATTTATTTTTTCTTGTAATGTAATTTTAAAAAGTTTTATTTCTTTTTCTTTTTTAGCTTAATTTTTATTCTCTAACTTATACTTTCTATTTTCTTTTCTTTCCTTAAAATATTAGTGTAATTTTCTTTTCTAATCTTTTATTTTCTTATTAGTTTTAATAAAAGTTCTATTTAGTATTTTTTTTCTTGTAATATTAATATTCATTTTTCTTTTAAAAATTCATTTTTTATTTTTTTTATAGTCATATTTTCTTTTTATGACACTTTTCTTTTATTTTTTTAAAACAAAAAATCAAAAAAAAACTTTTAAGTTAATTTTCATCTTTAAATAATTCATAATTTTCTCTTTTAAAAATACTCCATTATTCTTTCCATTTTTTATTTTCTTCTCTTTTATTCTCTTTTAAAATATAAAATGTTAATAACTAAATTTTCTTAACTTTTCTTCTATAATATTTTTTTTCTTTTCTTCTATTAATTACAAAAAATACAAAATCATAAAAATATCTTTTAATGTTCTTTTTATTCTTCTTATTTTTATCTTTTATGTAAATAATTAGATTTTCTTCATAATAGTATTTTCTATCCTTCATATTTTGTCAAATTTTTTTCTTTTCTTTTAAATTCTTAAATTCTCTTTTGTTATAAAACTCTTATTTTAAATTTTTTTATTAAATAGTCCTTCTTTTAATGTAATATTTTTCTCTTTTATGCATTTTTTATTTTATATTTCTTATTTCTTTATTAATTCATCATGTTAATATTAACCCAGTTTGTTTTGATAATATGCATGTTTTAGTTAACCTAGCTTATTTTGTTTGCAATCCATGTTTAGGTAATTTTAGCAATTTTAGCATATTTTTATTATTTTAACCAAATCATGTTAATTTAGATTACTTAAATAATATTGCATGTGTGTATATTTATATATTCTTTAGATAGAAATTGCATACCCTAGAACTTAAGATTTTTCTTTTGACATTTATGTGTTTTGGGATGCTATGTACATATTTTATATATCATATTTAATTTTGGATGTTCACTCTTTGCCTCCATTTTTTTTATTTGCATGCATTTGAGAAATCGTACTAAAGAACCAATAATGATTAGTAGAGGCCAACCTTACGGTTGGGCGAACGGGATGCCTAACACCTTTCTCGATTCGTACCTTAGCACCCGAACTCTTTTTCTCTGGTTTAACGTTTTAAAGATCAGTAGTCAATTTTGTTTTTCTTAATTTTTTTTTAAAACTAAGTGGCAACTCTATTTTCAACAAAAGGAGTTTTCAAAATTTAGTTTTCAACGTGTTAAAAAAAATTTTTAAACATTTTTTGAATTTTTTATTTTTGAACATTTTTCAAAACAATTCCTAAATCTCAAAGCCACAACCACCTCTAGATCCAACAGAAAGTTCTTGAGCCAAACGGCCTCCTTGGCTGTTTCAGAAGCTGTCAAGTACTCGGCCTCCATGGTGAAATTAGCAATGCAAGACTGCTTGATGCTCCTCTAACTTATAGCTCCACCTTCTAAGATAAACACATATTCCGAGGTAAACTTATAAAAATTCTTGTCAGACTGAAAATCTGAGTCTTTGTACCCCAAAAGTACTAGACTGTCTACTTGGTAAACCAACATATCATCCTTAATCCTTTCAAATCCTTAATTATATTTTTTACTGCAGCTCAATGCTCATGTTCTGGGTTAAACTGATATATTTAACCATGCCAATGGCAAAGTAGATGTCGAGACTAGTGCAAAGTATAGAATAAATGAGGCTTCTTACTGCCGAAACATAAGGAACTGCTTTCATCTTCTCTATCTGATCTGTTGTCATAGGACACTGATCCTTGAATAGAGTGATTTCATACCTGAAAAAGAGAAACTCTTTCTTAGAATCCTGCACGCTAAAACGAGCAAGGATATCATCGATATACTTTGCTTGTGATAAGCGCAGCATCCTTTGTTTCTAATCACGCACAAGCTTGATCCTAAGAATGTGATTGGTTTCTTGCAAGTCCTTCATATCGAACTGCTTAGATAATCATACACTAACCATAGATAATGCCCCCACATCGATTTTGGTGAGGAAGATATCATCGACATAAAGTACTAGAAAGATCAGCATACTTCCATCACGCTTTTTGTACACACAAGACTCATTTGGTCTCTGATCAAACCCATAAAATTTTATGGCTTGATCAAATCAGTGTTCTAAGACCTTGATGTCTTCTTACGTCTGTAAATTGATCTTTTAAACTTACACAACATGTACTCCTGACCCTTTGTAATGAATCTATCTAGTTGTATCATATAGATACACTCGTCAAGACTTTCGTTAAGGAAAGCTGTCTCGACATCCATTTGTCAGATTTCGTAATCGAAATGAGCAGTAATAGATAAAAGAATCTGAATAGATTTAAGCATAGCTACCGAAGAAAAGATTTTCTCATAATCGATCCCTTCTTTTTGAGTGAACCCTTTAGTAACAAGCCTAACTTTAAAGGTTTCAATCTTTCCGTCTGCTCCTCTCTTCCTCTTGTAGATCTATTTGCATCCAATAAGTTTTATCCCTTTGGGTGGTTCTATAAATTTTCTGACCAGAATGGAATACATAAATTTCATCTCAAAATTTATTGCCCTTGCCAAAAATTTACATCTTTGTTCTGAAGTACTTCATTGTAGTTATAGGATTTAGTATCCAGTTCTGTCAAAATCTTGTCAAAAGACTCTCCCAAGAATATATATCAATCAGGCTAATGAACAACACTTTCACTGCAACAAGGCACTACCTGTTTTTGTGTACTAGCAGTAACACGTTGTGTAGAATCTGAACCCTGTGCATCAGTACCTTGTTCATGATTTGTACTTGTCCCGATAATCCTCCTATTACGACGAGGCAATGGAATATCAGTGACTTGTAGTTCCTCTTCCATTCTATTAGTATTTCCTCTCATTTCTTGCAGACTAATTTTACTATTGGGCCTATGGTCCATAATATAATTATTTTTTAAGAATCGGGCATTGGTGCTAATAATGACCTTCTGAACTTTAGAATTATAAAATAGACCACCATTCGTTCCCTTGGGATACCCCTACAAAGAAACATATTTCTGTTCTTAGTTCTAACTTACCCGCGTTCCTTTTCAGCACATGTGCTGGACACCCCCAAATCTAAATGTATTTCAAACTAGGTTTATGCATGGTCCACAATTTTGTAGAAGTAGAAGGTACTGACTTAGAAGGTACCAAGTTCAGAATATAAGCTTTTGTCTCTTAATAACTCATCATGGACCTTACCATCTCTATAAGAATTCTAGGTATAGTCAACTGGGATATAATCCCTTCTGATGACAGGTAATCCCTAAACTCTTCAAAGAAATTTTTTACCATGGTCGAATGGTAATAATTTGATACTTTTACCGAGATGCTTCTCCACCTCTGACTTGAATTCTTTGAATTTCTCAAAGTATTCAAACTTACGGTGCATCAGGTAAATGTATCCATTTCTTGAGTAGCCATCAATGAAACTAACGAAGTACTCAAAGCCACTTCTAGCTCAGATTGTCATAAGACCACACACGTCAGAATAAATCAGCTCCAACAATTTTTTAGCTCTATAACCTTTGGCCGGAAAGGGCCTCTTGGTCATAGCAAGATTCATACACTGAAAGTGCCTCCACTTCCAATGAACTAAAAGGCCCATCTGCTACTAGTTTATTTATCCTTTTTAGATTAATATGACCCAAGTGTAAGTGCCAAAGAAACGTTTAGTTCATTAAAGAAAAAAACTCTCTTATATGGTAAATTTGATGTGTTAATTATTTCAGTTAGTTACAGTGTAGGAGAGATAGAAGATACGATATACAAATCATCTACCAATATATCAGAACAAATAAAATATTTATTTTTCTTCACAACGACAGAGTCACTAAAATGAACAAAATATTTATCCTTCATTAAACTCGAGATTGAAATTGAATTTTTTCTAATCGAAGGTACATAAAAATAATCTTTCAGAAGAAATATCTTATTTCTACTAAAATTGAGAGTGACATCTCCTACTGTAACTGCTGCCACCCTTTTATTATTGCCCATATGTAGGTATATTTCTCCATCACTGAGTAGCCTAGTTTCCTGAAACTCCTACAAAAAATTACAGACATGATTAGTGGCTCCCGTATCTACACACCAGGTTCTGGTAGATAACACCGCTAAACATGTTTCAACCACCAGTGAATAGAAATTACCTTGTTTGTTCTACTTACTGAGAAAAATCGGACACTACTTTTTTCAATGCCCAAACTAGTTACAGTGATAGCAATTGCCTCTCGATTTCTTCACACCAGCTTTTGGTCTATTAACTGCTTTTGGAGCCGTGCCTCCCGGTGTCTGAACCTTTTTCTTCTTCTTGCCTTTCAGCTTAGAGGAAGAATTTTTCTCAACCACATACACAGAACCTGACTTCCTAAGAACACCCTATGTTGCTTGAAATTCCTTAAGAAGTTCTGCTAGTGAAAAGCTAAGCTTATTCATGGTGTGATTTAGGCAGAACTGCTTAAAACTTTCAGGCAGTGACTAGAGTATGACATCGACCTAGGTTTTTTCATCAATTTCAGCTCCTAGGATCTCCAATTCATTTAGAAGACTAATTATCTTCATAACATGATCCCTAACTGGGGTGTCTATAGCCATATTTGCATTCATTAGAGATTTCATGGCCACCTGCCTAGCAGCACGATCTTGATCCCTAAACATTTTTTTGAGGTTCATAATCATGTCATAGGCACTAGGCATAAACTAATGCTGATGCTGCAAAATATTTGATATTGAAGCCAAAATGTAACAGCGACCCATCTGATCATCTTTTTACCACTTCTGATGGGCCTAGGTTGTCTGCTCGGTCGCCCCCACATCAGGTACCAACGAACATATCTCAGTTAATACAAACTTGTAATCCTCGACAGTTAAGATAATGTCCAAGTTTCGTTTCCAATCAACATAGTTCGATCCTATAAGTTTATTTTCTTTGAGTATAGAAGCGAGTAAATTGAAAGTTATTTTAATTCTGAGAATCATATAATTAAAATACCGTTAATAATGACGAGTAAAAGTTTGAATTTATTTTAATTTGGTTTCCTCTACCATTTTAAAATTAATTCGCCAACAGCTTGGTTTCCTGTGAATAGCATGCCTTGATGGAAGGACGTCTACTATCCATCGATTATCCAGACAGATCAATTCTTTTTAATTTTACTATCTATGCAACTGACTCTACCAAGTAAAATTAAATAGCTGACATAGTTTCGCTCCAGTATATAATAGCAGTAATTCAGATGAAAATAATACTTTATATACAATTAATTGTTAACCACCGCCTAAACTCAAATCAATCGCTTCGCAATGAACTCTTCAGATGGAGAGGTGATTTACACTAACAATTATCTAGAATTATTCCTAAATAAAATTTGTACTTGCGTTACCGCAATTAATCTGTCTAATGGAGAGGAAGGCCTTACTGCCAACATGCAAGATTTAATTGCATCACCTACAAATTAGTGATGGAGATTGTAAAATTTAACTGTGAATAAATTTTCTCTCCCACTTAAACTTTTAAAATATTTTTTAGGGTTGTAAAATTTATTTAATTAAAATAAATTTATTAATCTCGAAAATCACACGATCTGAAAGAATCAAACATCTTCCCATATACACGATTCTAAATATTCTAGTTTATGAAACCATTTTTTCATGTTTAAATGCGTAACAAATAAAATTTAATAAATGCACAGTTTTTCCTTTAACTTTTCAGTTAAGGTAGTAATTAAAGGCATTTATTTATTTTATTTTTTGTTCTATATTTTTTAAAAAATAATAATGTATTTCGATTAAATATTTTTTTCATTTAATTAATTCAAAATTCAGAATTAATTTTCATATTTTTTTAAAATATCCGATTTTTAAAAAATAATCTTAAACATGATATTTTGTAAAAAATAAAATATCTAAAGTTTTTCTATTTAATTAAAATTAACTAATTAAAAATAATTAATTTTATTTTTTATTACAAAATATCTTAATTAAAACTGAGTTTTCAAATTAATTAAATTAGCAGGATAAATAAAATAGATATGCAGCATCCACGCAGTTTATATTTATAAACACGATATACATATATTCTGATTTTATGATCAAAGTAAAACGCTGAAACGTTTCAATTTCTTGTTGAGGATAAGCTGTAATAATTTTCGTTTGTCTCTGATTCTTGTATCTCGATTGCATCAGAATTCTTTGAACAAATATGAAATAAATGACGATCATAAAATTGAGATTAGAACGCCTGCAAAATTAAATTAGCACAGCTCCAAAACAATTCAGCCCCGATAAATCGTAAATAAAAAATAAAACGGCTCTACTATCAATTGTTGGAGGTAAAACTGTTAAGATCATTGTTTTTGCAAACAATTTTTGATAAAAATTAACTGGACGGGTAAATGTCAAAATAGGCTCCAGATATGACTTTTGACGTCGAACGATCAAAATAAAAAACCCATGCAACCAAAATTAATTTTAAAAAAATACTTTTACCGGTCAAATCTTCGACTACGATTTTGATTCCTAGTTGAAGTTCCCGTCAAACCTTCTACTGCATTCTTTTATGTAATTCTTGAATGTAATATGGGTTACAATCTATCAAGAACTCGTACCGGCAGAGTCTGAACAGCTTTAGTCTTGAAGACAAGTTATCAAACTGGGTTAGTCTACCCGTATATTTATAGGGTTACAGCAGGGACCTATGGAATAATTATGACTAAGATTTCTAGTGGAACACAGACACTTATCAGCGATTTTCATAATTAAGCAAATCTCATAGTAGTATCTGTAATTATGAAAATCTTGTAGCGATTTTTATAATTTTCATAAAACACTGAATTATAATTCACACCACCAAAGAACTGTAATTACACACTAAGTCATAATCTCAAGACCTTCTTGCATTGAGCTCCTGTTATTAAATACTTAACATTTCTCCCCACATTAAGGTTTTTAATACTCGCCAATTAAATTTAATTACTAATAATTTAATTTAATCGGTATCTTAAAATTTCTTAAATCCTTTCGCTTAACTTATTTGACCGCCGGATATTCAAATCCACCTACAGGGTTTGGCTCGGTCAAAACTTATAAACTTCCTTAAGGGGGTATCTTCAATTTCGATCTTTCGTGACGTGAATTCCGTCAATAATTAATATTCACCATTTAAATAATACCGCTATCCAACTCACCGGGAATATAGACCTATATAAAATCGCACCCTCTAATGAATCAAAATAGCAAATATTAAATATACACAAATCAATAATTATTTCAGGATTGTGAGCATAAATACTATTCATAATAAATTTGGGGTATGAATTAATTTACATAATCAGTATAAAATTAATTATCTCAATGTGTCACATTCAATACACACAAAGTATACTAGCACAAAGAGTCAGAATAATTGACGATACTATTATATGTTCCCCGTAATCAAGACAGACCTACTAAAACTCTGTACCACAGTCGTACTGATGGTATGTCTATTTCTATCTAAACTGTGAACATAAAAATTTATATTCTGTAAGAATTTAAAATCTGATCTTCTGTGTGCAATTTGTACTCTGCACACCATATTAAATATTATACTGAATAAATAACATTCATGCATAATATTAAAAAAATGATATACATACATTACTCATAAAGATTCTCATAAAATATAAAAATAATTTTATTAAAATAAAATTAAATACTAAAAATATGATTTTCAGTATACTAACCTTAATACTTTCAACTCAGCCCGTTCTGTCCAAATTGTAAAATAATACCCAATAAAGCATATATATAGATCCATCTGCAGATGGTTTGGATTTGAGGGGTAAAATTGAAATTTTATTTTTTTGCACATAGAGTACATGTGCTCATAAATGGAAACTTAACTGTATAGATAGGTTGTAATGCAAATCTAAATTGTAAGGGAGGATGATATAAGGATGAAAAATTTTACTTTGTAATGCAAATCTATTCATAATCAGTCATTTCAAAAATTAAAAAATTTAGTTTTTCGATCTAAGAATGAAAAAATTTTAGAAAAAATAAAAATATGTAAAATTCACACAAAATAGCCCAAACATGGCCACTATTCAATTTAATGATTATGCTAATTGATCGGTACTCTTTCGATGTGGTGTTTATGCTAATTGAATTTACAAACTTATAAATTATAACTAAAAAGATATGATTATAATTTTAAATAGAAATTACAAGTGTTTGTTGACGTCGTAAACTTATAATTTCAAGTAGTAGAATTTGTATTTGTTGACTTACGACTTATAATTTCAAGTAGTAGAATTTGTATTTGTTGACTTAAAATAAAGTTAAGAGAATTTGTGTCGATCCCAATTGAGTTTGAGAAGTCACAGTACATGGACCAAGGAAAACCCCAAATATTGTAGATCGGCCTACGAAAACACTAAAATATAGTAGATCTGACCTAATCTCTGTTTGGTTTTGTTTGAATTTAGATTCGTCTCTGTTTTGTTTGATTTTATTCTTGAGAGATCTTTTAATTTCTTAATTTGTTTTGGGATCTATTCATTGCCTTAATCTACTCGTTGCCTTGATAATTTCTGAAATGACTGAATATGTTTTGGGATCTATTCATTGCCTTAAGATATACGTTGCCTTGACAATTTCTGGAAAGAAGTATACAAAGAGTATATCTATTCGTTGCCAGTTTTTCTACATAATTTTCTATTTAATTTCTGGATCTGTTTTGGAATCAATTGTTTGTAAACTTCGTTTCTGTTTGATCTTTAACTTTTGTTCGGTTTTCTATTTTTTTCTATTTAGTTTTGATATCAAACTTTTTGTATAATAGATTTTGTACGGGTGCCCCGTAAATTGTATTTATTTGATGAGTTAAACCCAGCTCGATCACACTCGCCCGTGAATTGATCTGTAAAAACAAAAAAAAACATGAACTACCTAGCGGCGTCTCGTCGGTGGCCGCTTCAACGATTAAGTTAAAAAGAGTCTTCAGAAAATAAATATTGGATACGAGCAAGTTTATTAGTTTTCAAAGAAAATAATGGGTATACCTCTAGACTGATCAGTATTCCCTTTTATAGTATTGGGAATCCAATCTCACTCCTCAATTCTCATGATTACTTTTCCTGTCAAACGTCTCTTCAAAATTGGCTCTGCCATCTCTGCCTCTGAATTGGCAATGACTGCTGACCCCCGTAGTCACATCGCCATAATTAAATTTGTTTTGGCCGTCCTTTTAGCCGAGCTCTCCATATTAAGTGCTCCTCCCCGAGATTGCAAGGCACTCGATGGTAAAGGACGCTCAGTCTAATTGCATTTAATGTCGCTCTGACCACGGTCATGTCGTATTAAATGCGACGTCAAAACATTTAATGCGATAACCAAGACTGAACTATGCGCTGTTGTTTGTTCGGAGAGGTCAGCCCTATAGTGATTCCTCATGATGGGATAGAATGATTTTTCTTCGTCGGAACTCCCTTTTTGGGCTTTTCGTATTTCTAACAGGCTCGGGTCCGTATTTCGGCCCATCGCCCTTCACTTTTGATGTCTAACTTTTTGTATAAAGATTATCTTCGTATCGCACTTTTTTTTTTCATTTACTTAGTGTTTTTTTAACATTGGTTATTCTTAGAAATATAAAACTTTCGAAAAATTATTAAAATGCATGAGTAATTTCAAAAAAACATATATATATATATATATATAGTAATGGTGCCTTTACGCACGGATCATTTATTCACAGTCGTTAAATTCCAATTTAAACTATTATAGTAGATCATGTCTTATTAAATAAATATTTGATTTTTAAGATTCAAAATATGATACCTTAATTCTTATTCTTCATTGAAGATATCATTCAATTATATAAGAATTATTTTAATACTTATGATATAAGAATTCTTATTAAGTTCATGATAAATGTTTATCATGAACTTAAAACACCCTATTTTCTACCATTTTTCTCTCTTTAGAACCGTTTGGTAACTCTAACTTTTTGAGTTTTTGACTAAAAGTATTAAAAAGTCAACATAGTTCATTTAGTAAAAAAGCAAATAAGCTAAGCAGTTAAAAAGTCAAGATCAAAATACAAATTTTTAGAATATTTTATTCAAACTCTAATTATTTTTAAATTAAATACAATAATTTCTCCCATTCATAACTATCACTACTAACTACATATAATTATTAATATCAAATATATAAAAAGTCAAAATTATTTAATTTGAACAAAAAAACAAAAAAAACATAGCCTTTTAGCTAAATAATCAACTTCAAAAAAGAACTAGCTTAAAAATTAAATTACCAAACAATATATTTTTTATCCAAATTTAGCTTTTTGAATAAAAACTAGCTTTAAGCTAGTTTCCAATCAAGGCCTTATATATATATATATATATATATCTTATCACAATCATCTATACTAATATATAAAATAAGAATACTTATTTTGTGTGACGAAGCTGAATGAATTTCTTGTATATCATAAGTATTAAAATAATTTCATTTGGTTTTATCAGTTAGATTATTCTTCCATTGTCAAATTTAAAAAATATAACTGCCCATCTTTTAAAAGTAAATTATTTTATTAAAATTTTTCTTATATTGTCTAATTTAAAAATTATAACTGCCCATATTTTAAAATTAAATTATTTTATTATAAGTTTTTCTAATTTATTTTAATTTTAAAATATATACTTACACACACATGAGCGGCGGTTGAAGAAGGTGATGAAGTGGAGGAAAAGGCCATTAAGAAGGCTAAGAAAGTGGTCAAATGGTTGGAGCAAGAATCAGCCAGAATGGATGCATTGGCCATCGATGAAGTTGTAAAAGAAAAAGATTAGCAGCCCATCAAGTGTGATCAATTTGACCTTCATAATTAAATTATTGGGAAAATTACACGAACACTTTTTATACTATGAAAATGTATCAGTTTATTCTCTAAAACTAAAAAAGCGTATAAATGTACTCTCATAACGATTCGATAGTATCACTAAAATTTTTTTCGTTTGCAATATATTTTTTAAGTTAACTGAAAGTTACATGAACGCACTTTAAACTATGAAGTTATATCACTTTACTTTAATGAACTGTGAAATTGTGTGACTTTGCCCCCTGAGCTAAGGGTTTTTTTCTTATTTTCAATTGACTCCGTTAACATAGAAAATAAAATGCTAACTGAAAGGGTTAAAGTAATACAATTGAATAGTTAATGGGGTCTATTTGCACGTTTCATTAGTTTAAAGAGTAAAATGATACAACTTCATAATTTAAAGAGTGTTCGTGTAATTTTTTCTTAACTGTATAAGTTTGTTAGATTTCTTGATTTCTCTTCAAAGAAAATGTGAATTTTTTTTTTAAAGTTTTATTGGTTTGGCAATTCATGTCTTTTGTTTTTAACCTTCTACTTTACTTTAATATTCTTAATTATTGTGTTTATTTTTCATTTTTAAGTGCATCTAATCTAGCCGTACCTAAAAAGTAAAAAATGAAAATTTACACTAAAAATTGTTTTTCATTTTTAGTGACAAAATATTGTCACTAAAAAATTACCAATTTTTGATAATCATTTATTGTCACTAAAAGTTACATTTTTAAATCTTAAACTACTATTTTTAGTGACGATTGGTCGCTATAGTGACGAGATTTGTATTCATTTAGTTACAAATTAAATCATCACAAAAAGTGATCATTTAGTGACAACACCTCTTTGGTCACTAATATTATACGTTTTTGTAACAAAATTAATAAGTTGTCGCTATATTTTTTAGCTACGAATATTTAACAACAATATGTGAAGATTCATTTATTGTGTCACAAAAAACCTTTAGCGTCAGATATTAAATATTTTATGAAAAATTTTAGTTGTCACTAATTATTAGTTTTCTTGTGGTTTATAAGTTCGTTGGCTTTCTTGATTCCTCTTAAAAGAAAACATGAAGTTTCTTTTTAATTTTTAACTCTTTAAGTTTTATTGGTTTGGCAATTCATTTCTTTTTTTTTTTTAACCTTCTACTTTACTTTAATTTTTTTAATTATTGTGTTTATTTTTCATTTTTTAAGTGCATCTAATTTAGCCGTACCTAAAAAGAAAAAAAAATAAAAATATCATGAAAAACATAAAAAAAATTAAAAAAATAAAAAATCTAACACTAGTTTGGCTCTTTTTTAATTTTTCATCCATAATAAACTTTTTTTAAAAAAAATGATTTTTAACTGTGCCTAAATTAGATACATCGAAAAGTAAAAAAGTAGCAACAAAATTTTTAAAAATTTATCAAAGTCGAATTTTTAAAAAATAATAAAACTAAGAAAATTAAGAAATTTCTCCCCCGATTAGCTCGAACGACGATTGCCTGATTTTCTTTACTCTTTTTCATCGAAATCCTTATTGGGAGAACACTAGAACCAGCCATGTTTCTTTGGTGGCGATAGAGAATCCATGGATAAATTTAAAAAATTAGGATATGAAGGAGTTTGGCATTACTTAAATTAGTAATTTTTAAATTATAGATTATAGTAAAAATTATGAATATTTACTAAATGTATTAATTTGTATCTAAAATTTAAAAAAAATAGTTATAAATTTTAGCACAAATTATAACTGAAATTAAAAAAAAATAATTATAACTTATAGCACAAATTATAACTAAAATAAAAAAAATAATTATTACTTACAGCAAAAATTATAAATATTTAGAAAAAATTATAACTTTATTACTTAAGTATTTTTTTTCTGTCTTTGTTTCCAAACGGGCTGTTATGTCTTATTCGAACAAACACGTTTTCATCATCAAAGATTTGAGCCTCAGCAAGAAAATGCTTCGCTGGCTTCGGGCTAAGTTTTTGTTATTTGACTTTCTGTTTAATTTTCTAAATTTTTTGAATACTTTTTTTATTTTTTTTTATTTGTCTTAATGAGAGTAGCTGAAATAGTATTTTTTTAAAAAAAATAAAATAAATTTTGTGAAGAAAAATATAAATAAATAAGTTTAGCTTATTAAATTATTATATTTTATTTTTTTATCGTATAAAAAATTATTTTCACGATTTCCCGCAAAAAATGTTTTTTGAACTGTTAAATATTAAATAATGCGCCCTATTTGGGCTAATTTCCATAATTCTCACTTATTTTTTGTTAGAAAAATTAATTGGAGGTTCTATTTAGAGGATTTGTTTTATTATTAATCCTAACTTCATTTTAAATATTTCATAAGGTTTTATTTTTTTAATTTTTTGATTGTTTAGATAAATATGCTCTTATCTCCAAGGAAATGACGATTTTTTGCAATTCACAACTTCAAACTCAAACTCGTTCCATTCTCGAAGCCATCAACCACAAAAGATTTCCCATATATGTCGCTGTTAAGCATGAGGCCGAGCGGAAGAACGAGGTTCACCAGAACCGATACAAAGCCGTCATTGTTACGGTGTATCATAGGTGAATCTAATCCCACGACCTAAGGTTTGGATTAAAAAATTTTAGAGACATTTTCTCTCCCTAAAAATCCCTCTATTTCTCTCATTTCCCCAACGACGTGAATCTCGTCAACGTCGCTTCCGCCAACGTAGACCTAGACGACATAGATCTCAACGGAGAAGAATAAGAAGAGAAATGAGATATTTTCTTTGTATAACTAAAATACTTTATTTTATGCAATTAGGCATTTGCTTGCAATGAGATATTTAGTGCATAAATGAGATATTCGTTTCCAATGAGACATTCTTTGCGATGGGACATTTGGTGTTGAATTGAGACATTGATATTGTCTCATTTTCTGTAACAAATATTTTATTTATGTAATAGATCAGACAGAGAAGAAGAAGAAGAAGAACTAAACAAGTGTCTAATTCTAACTTTATTATTCATAAAGCCACCATCACATGTGCACAAAGATTACTCACCAGCACAAACCTCTACATCACCGCCAGCGGCCCCTCCTCCCTCATAATCTCCTCCAAAACCTCCTCCGTCTTCCCCAGCTTCACCATTGTCCAAGCCCAGTCGGCGATCAAGACTTTCGCTGCCACCGTGTTGAGGGCCGTTGTGATGTTGCTATTGGGGTGACGTTGGCGGCCACCCAACTGCGAAAATGGCAATGGTTGATTAGGGCAGGGATGTGGCCATGAGAGGAAGACATCGAGGACGGAAGCACGGTAGAGTCTGTGGAAGTCGATCCGAGAGTGGCAGGAGGAGAAGGCAGAGAAGCCACAAATCCTAAACAAAGACCTGACCACACACATCTTCAAAAGCTAACATCACACTTCTTCTTTCATCCCTTCAAAACAAATAGCGATCCGCAAGATAATCCTTAAGCCAATAGAGAGAAAAAAAAAAATCAAGCCACCACAAACCAAGTAAACAACAGATATAAGCATTAAACCAAACGTGTCAATGTGTCCAAAAATAGACATATGCTACTTGTCACAAACCAAACATACCCAGGCCAAAAATACTTCCCCTGTGAACAAGATATCACAAAAAAAACTATCAACATCAATCAAAGTATGTAAAATATAAACCATCCAGCCATCCACAGTAAACATAGTAATGCGCAAAAATAAATCTGGTCATGCAATCTGGTCTGGAAGGACATGAAAAACCTGCCGAGAAGACTCCCATAAATATGAACAGGAGTTTCAGGTGCAAGAATTAGAACCCAAAGGTTCTCAAAAGAAAGGCTTGGAACCCTCAGCGAGGGTGAAGCTCAATCATCCAATATCTCAAGTTCTTGGAGATGTTATGGATAGGATACGAACTTGGCGTCAAATGCGAAATGAGGTAACATTTATGTGCTATGTGTCATTAATGAAACGAAAAAATGTGAATGACGCCTTACTTGATGAATGTTGGACTAATGCCATGCATGAGAAACTAGAACAATTTGCTAGGAATAATGTGTGCAAACTAGTCCCTCGGCCTTCTGATAAAAACGTCATTGGCACCAAATGGATATTCAAGAATAAAAAAAAATGAATTTGGTGAAGTGATCAGAAATAAGGCTAGACTGGTTGCCCAGGGTTACACTCAGGTTGAAGGAATTGATTTTGATCAGACATTTACCCCAGTAGTTCATCTTGAATCAATTAGAATTCTCTTTGCCATTACTTGTAAGCTTCATATTAAATTGTTTCAAATGGATGTTAAGAGTTAGTTTTTAAATGATGATCTTAAAGAAGAGGCATATATTGAGCAACCAAAAGAGTTTGTTGACCCATCTTTGCCTAATCATGTTCTGAAACTGAGAAAAACTCTCTATGGGCTGAAACAGGCTCCCAAAGCTTGGTATGACAGGTTAACGTCATTTCTGTTAGAGAAAGGTTTTTCTAGGGGTGGCGTTGATAGAATTTTGTTTCTCTACACTCAAACCCATGACATTCTTGTAGCCCAAATCTATGTCGATGATATAGTTTTCAGGTCTACTTATGACTCATTACTGAAAGAATTTTCTACAGAAATGAGCAATGAATTTAAAAAGAGCCTTATGGGTGAACTGAACTATTTCTTAGGTCTTCAGGTCTAACAATCTGAATCTGGTATGTTTATTTCTCAATCCAAGTATGCTAGGAATCTTGTCAAGAAATTTGGTCTAGAAAATTCTAAACATGCCTGAACCTGATGAGCGGCACCACCAAGTTGTCCAAAGATGAGTCTAGCAAACCTGTTGACCAGACCATGTACTGGAGTATGATAGAAAGTTTGCTGTATTTGACTGCGAGTCACCCTAACATTGCTTTCAGTGTTGGGGTATGTGCTAGATATCAGGCGAGTCATAAAGAGTCTCATATGCAGGCTGTTAAATGTATTATCAAATATGTGAATGGGACTCCTTGGTATGGGATTTGGTTTACCTATAATACGACTACTGATATCGTCGATTTTTCCAATGCTGATTGGGCTGGGAGTGTCGATGATAGAAAAAGCACCTCGGGCGGGTGTTGTTACATAGGAAACAATCTTGTTTCTTGGCACAGCAAAAAGCAAAATGCCATCTCTCTTTTTACAACTGGAGCCGAATACATAGCAGTTAGAAGTGGTTGCACTCAGCTTCTATGGATGAAGCAGATGTTGTCTAATTATGATTTTGAATAGGGTCCTATAATGTTGTATTGTGACAACACCAGTGCAATATACATTTCCAAGAACCCTGTTTAACATTCTCAAACTAAGCACATTGATATTCATCACCACTTTATTCAGGATCTAGTGGAGGACGGCATTGTTCTTGAGCACATAGATACTGAGTTTCATCGAGCAGATATTCTGGCCAAACCCCTTGACAATCTTCAGTTTGAATTTCTCAAGAAGACTCTAGGAGTCTGCCTTGTTGAGTTATGTCTTTCTTTCTTTAAAAAAGGGTATGGAAACCTAGTTTGAAGTGTTAAGTACCCTTTTGTATATCTATGTATCTGTATGTTTGGTTCTTGATTTCTTTCCCGGAGGCTTGCTGATTTCTATGTTGGTGTTGGTCCAACCATATAGATCTTGAAATACATTCGAACCCAATTCTATTCTATACACATCTGTTTGAATATGATAGTTAGGTTTGCCATGTATTAGAATCATATGGTTTGTAAGTTCTTACTCGGCAGTAGGTTACCTAGATTGCATGAAATGACCTCTGTCATCGGCTCTAATGTTCTCAAAAAGGTTTATATCTCTCTGATCTGGGCTTTTTTTTTTGGGTTGTTTAAGGAAATGGTTACCTATGCGGACCATGCATTTTCGTACGTACTAGTTTGTAATTGCCTCGGTGTTTTGTGCTTACATGTGATTTTATCTGAGGAAATTGCTACCTATGCAAACCTTTTTTTTTTATTGTTCATATTAGTGTGAAAACCGCCTTTGCAAACAAATCTCTTAATTTGATTGGTTTTGGAAATGCTTACCTAAGCAAGCCCTGCCTTCTCGTTCGACTTTGTGTGGAAACCGTCAGAGGTTTTTTTTTTGTAATCATGATCTTTTGCCTGGATTAAGGAGGAGTTTATCTGACGAGCATGTTTGAGTTGAACTTGGGGTTAATTTATGTGTTTCTTGGTTACCTGAACTGTTTAAGCATCTTATATCATCTGGTTCTATATGTGATAAAATTTAGTATTTTTGTTCAAATCAGATCACACACTCACATACTATCATAGAACTCATTCAGAATGTATTTCATCTATTACATGAGTGTGTCATAACCTTGTGGATTGCTAGCTTTGTCTTTGGGTCTGTTTATTATCATAGCTTACATATATACTGGGTTTCGTCTGGGTACTTATTACTTAATTCAAGTGTTTCTTTCCTCTCTAAAAAGTTTTTATTCGTTTTTGAGTATGTCAATTTTTCTCTCTTTTTTATTTTTTGGTTTACAGTGAGTCACCGCTCGCTACACCGCTCGAGCGGTATCTCGAGCGGTCTTTTGGTCTTCTCGGTTCTTCTACATGTAGTTCTTTTTGTCAAACCTTGTTTTCCACCGCCGGATATATCACTCGAGCGATCAATCGAGCAGTCTTTACATCCTCTCAGTTTCTCTCTTATCTATTATGGTTTTTCTGTCTTAGAGGAGAAACCGCTCGAGCGATCTAAATACCGATCGAGCGGTCTTCGCACCTCAGGTTTTTTCAAATCTGGTTCATGGATGTTAGTCTTCATTTTGTTTTGTGTCTCTCTCTCTTCTCTGCGTCGTTTTTCTCTCTCGTGAGATTTCTTCTCCAGCTCCAAGTTGTTCACGGGTTTTCTCACATGTTGTGGCTTTTCTCTCTGGTAAGTCTTCTCTTCTCCCTCTCTTTCTCTTGTTTTAGGGTTAAGTTTTATATATATATATATACATTTTTTAAAAAACAAAAACTCTTGTTTTATGTTTATGTTTATGCTTAGAGTTAGTTTTGTTTTTTCTTTGTTTTTTTTTGTCTCCCTCCCTTTCTTTTCGTAGCCCTCTTGTGTCTAGTTAGGGCTCTTGGTTCAGTAACCCTCATTGTGTGGGTTTGTGGGTGTTTGTTCAAAAATCTCTAGTGGTATAGTGTTCAAACCTTTAGCATCATGCCTCCTAAGTATCGAGCAAAATTCACTGCCCCTGGTAATGTCTCTGAACTCTCCCGTTGTTTTAAAACTACGGCTGCTCTTAAATCTTTTCTCTAATTCTTTGCCAAATGACCGGTCCTTTTAAAACAAAGTGTTGTTCTTCAGGATTTTCTGGATCACCCCATTATAGTGTCTTTCCTCTCCCTTAAGTGGGATTCGCTCTTAACCTTCAATTCGTCTCTTTCGGTGAATCTTTCTCTAGTCCGAGAGTTCTATAACTCTTTTGTTAAGCAATCTTTTGAGGTTGACACTTTTCAGGTTATGTCCGCGAGTTAACTTCACGATCACTCCAGATACGATCGTCTCTTGGCTAGGCCTTGAGTCTCGGCCAATTGATGCCATTTTTCCTCACTCATCCTTTTTCCGTGAGGAATCTTTCGATTACAGCCCTACTGCTTCTGCCATATGTGGCACTCATCGTCCTTGGGTTACTGAAGTCTTGATCCCTCGACAAGATCTGACATCTGACTATAGACTTCTCAATCTCATCTTATGTGCTAACATTGCCCCTAAAGGCCACACGTCTGAGATTTTCCAGCCTCACAATTTTCTTATGTGGGCCATTGCCAATCACAAATCTATTAATATTCGTCTTGTAATGTTTTTTGCTCTTGTGCAAGTGGTTGGTGGTAAATCATCTCTTGGCCTAACTTTTGGTTATCTTATCACTCAATATCTTCGTTCTCTCCGTGTCCCTGAATATCATTCCGGAGCTCACCCCGATGAACTTTCTTTTCTGCCTAAACCTATCTCCAAAACCACCCTTCGGCAGAGTTCCTCCCATCTTCCAAAAGTTTCCTCTGCTGTAGGTACCTCTGGTTCTGAAGCTGCTGATTTCGAGGAGCTGAGTCTCGACCCTGATGTTAATCTACCCCTCGAGCCAAAGATTCTTGATCGGTTGGCCCGTATAGAGGCAAACATAAGACTGATTCGGGATGACGTCAACCTTCTTCGCTTTGATATTCACGGACTCATTCAACATGAGCATGCCGTCAGGCAAGAGCAGTAGGAGTTCATGGCGTTTGTATGTGCTCGTCTCCCTCCTTCTTAGTGATTGTTGTCATTTTCCCTTGGCCTTGGCAATTCCATGCCAAAGGGGGAGATTTTGTTGGTTCTATGCACATGTGGATATTGGATTTGGATACTTGGTACTTGGTATATATTTTTTTGGTATAGTGGTATAGTGGGTTCTTACTCACATGGATATATGTTCTTTTTGGATGTTCGATATGTTGGATATATGCGGGTTCTTACTCACTTGGTACTTGGTATATATTTTTTTGGTATAATAGTATAGTAGGTTCTTACTCACATGGATATATGTTCTTACTTACATGAATATATGTTCTTTTTAGATGTTCGATATGTTGGATATACTCACATGGATACATTTTTTTTGGATGTTCAATAAGTTGGATTATGTTGGATCTATGTTTGGCATTGTTGATTGGATATTGCACCATGTTGGATACGATTGGTTTTTTAAGAATATTGGTTTTGGATTGTGAGCTTCATTTTATTACTGATGCTTACTTCGATTCATCTTGAATACTTTCTTGTGGATGGTTTGTTTGTCACAGAATTGCCAAAGGGAGAGATTATTAGTATTTTTCATATATCTTGCCTATATCATGCTCATCCTAATTTGGCAACTCTGTGACACTACCATGTATGTAGGATTACATATGTTAGCCCAAGAACTTTTTAATTTGATTTTAATGATTTTTATAATTTATTTTCGAAGAATAAATGATTTTAAATGGATAATATTTTATATTTCTAAAATAAAAGTGTTAACACATTTTGAACAATCAAAGTTGACACCTTAGC
>JAULJZ010186451.1:0-21623 GCA_032270985.1 Heliamphora pulchella | reverse complement strand
TACATACATTGCTTATAAAGATTCTCATAAAATGAAAAACTAATTTTATTAAAAATAAAATTAAATACTAAAAATATAGTTTTCAGTATACTAACCCTAACAAAGAGTTGGCGTAATGGGATTAAAAAAAAAAGGTAGCGGAGAAAGATATTTACCTTTGGTCAGATCCCACCTACAACAACAGCTCCTGAACCAGCTTTTGCAACTATATGAGGTTTGTGTGTGAATAATACTACGAGTTATCAATATATGAAATAGAAACTGAGGGACTGATTGGTAGGAGCAGATCTTTGCTAACCAATAAAGTGAGACCTAGAGTCCAATACATGAATTCATATAGAACCCAGGATAGTAGCCACGTGTTAACAATCTGCAGTAAGAACGACATAATCTCATCAAATAAGACTTCTCATGCCAATGAATATGTTGTGTGTCATGCCTTCACTTTATAAGTAGAACCAACCTTATCAGACAGTTTAATGACCATTTTTTCTTTTCTCTTTCTTAAAGATGGTAGGAGAAGGACAGAACCATGGATGCTCAGTAAAAGTAAGTGGGACCGGGGAGGAAGTGGACATCTCGAGCCTAGCACAAATCTTGCAAGACAGCAGTCAATTTGGATCGATCACATGGGAAGGTACCCCGAATGGGATCATGGTACTTATCGGACCTAAGAGTACAGAATATCCCAGCACCCGAGAAAAGGAATTTTCCCTGAACAACAGAGGTTTGGATCAAGGCCACAAAACAACAACAATCAACAGTAAGAACTTGTTATAAGTGCAACCAACTAGGACATAGGACGACTCATTGCTTGCTAAAAAGTAGAAAAGATATTCGAGGAGGACCACTAAGGAACAACAAAAAGTTCTCCCACTCAGAACCTTATGCTCAAGATGATAGAAGGGAACAACTAGGAAAAAGGGTGCCAAAATTAGTAATCTGTTATCACTGCTAGAAGTTCGGACATAAAAGGTCTGAATGCCCATTACGAAGAGGATTAAACTACAACAACTGTCAGAAGGGACAGGGATACAAAGATCAAACAAGTCTATTGCAGCAGGAAACGAGTGGTTTGAAAAAAGTGATGCAACCTGACCAACCAGAGAGCGATGAATGGAGTGTTTGCCTTTCACAAGAGAAAATGGAGTATGTGTCGACGATCGGAGGTACGCCACATTCGCAAACTCTTAGTTATACGTTAGTTAAACTTGTTGCATCATCCCGAAAAATGGTACGCTTGAAGGATAAAAGCTTTTAAGTTAACACTAATCAAACAACCCCCGCGCTATGGATACGCGACATGAGCTTTAAGAATTGTGTAGTAGTTGGTTTAAAATGTTAGTAAGATAAAACAACCATTACTCACAATGCAGAACGAATAAGCCCAACCTTGTCCACACCCTCAATAAAAATGACTCAAGCAAACAAGGACACAACTTCGAAGAGAAGTGATGCAAGCAAATATCCACAACCTTTTGCACGAAATTTCAAGGACGAAATTTATTTTAATGGGGGCAGATTGTAACGACCCGGTTCGGACCCTAGTCGTAACAACCCAGTTTGTAATGACCCGTGTAAAGATCCAGCCCAAACCCTAGTATTAGTGACATTTCGCTCACGAGACCATAGAACACGGAAGATGTTCAAAACTCTAACTCGACTCGAAAACCCTATATTCGATCCAGAAACCCTAAAAAGGTCCAAAATTCAAGTAACCAAACTTTAACACCCAGAGAACCTTCCAACATTCTAAATTAAGTAATAATCATGAAATAATGAATTAAAAATAAAAAAATTTCATAATTAGGGTGAAATGATTATTTTGTTCCTAGCACAGCAAAAAATCTTAAAAACTCAAATTTTGACACATAGACACCCTAAATTAGATATTTAAGTACAATTAAGTAAAAAAGACAAAATAACATAAAAAATGACAAAATATCTCTTAGTTGCCGGCCACCTTGGGAATTGTGCTAAAGAGTAGCTTTTTACTTTTTTTTTTAAGCTTAAAAAGATAAGAAAAGTGTTAGATTAAGCATTATTATGATAATCCAAGACTTATTGAACAAGTAACATACATAGTAATAAGATATTATAGGCTAACAAAAGGAAATAAAATATTATTGAAGTTCATACAAATTAAAATAAGTCAAAAAATCATATCTTATCAAACTAGTTTAATTTGACTTAACAGACTATATCTATTTAATCAATTACTATAAAAATTATGATAATTCATGAGAATACTAAATTTATTATAAACATACTAAAATAATAAGATTTAGTAAGAAAATACATAAAAAAGATACATCTTTTTTAAGGCACTTTCTTGCATAGAATGGCATGAAAACCAAGATAAAACCTTAAGATTGATATAAGATCAAATTTTTGTCTCCCAAACTGAACCTAGCTGACTTCCCACATGCCAAAATTTGAAATATATCCCTAAAAATAGCACCAAGTCAAATCACATAAATCTCATTAATTAAAAAGGAGAAAAAAAAGTCTTCTAAGTACATTTTTTGTTCCCCACTTTTTGAGCCTATAAAAACCAAGCCAAATACTACTCTTCTCTTCAAAGTTTCGGCCAAGTGAGGTAGATTCTTCAAAGTTCGAAAGAAAAAGAAAGAAGAAAGGAGCTAAGAAATCAAATAGTGTTCTCTAAAGCTAAGTCATTCCATCCTACTACCATTTGAGCCTCCAAATAAGTAAGTAATGTTGAATGAAAAACTTCTAAGATCTTTGTTTTTATAAACGATTATCTAAAAAAAAATAACTGGACGGATAAACGCCAAAACGGGCTCCAGATAAAACTTTTGATGACGAACGATCAAAATAAAATCCGTACATCCGAAGTTAATTTAGAAGAATTCCTTTTTACCAGTCGAATCTTCAACTATGATTTGAATCCAAGTTGAAGGTCCTGTCAGATCTTCTACTGTATTTTCTAATGCGATTCCCAGATATAGTGTGAGCTATAATCCTCTGAGAACTCGTACCAGCAGAACCTAGACAGTTTTAGTCTTAGAAGACAAGTTATGAAACTGGTTCAGCCTACCCGCATTCTAGTGGAACACAGACACGTATCAGCGATTTTTGCAATTAAGCAAATCTCATAGCGGTATCTGTAATTATGAAAAACTAGCAGCGATTTCTACAATTCTCATAAAACATTGAATTACAATTCACACCACTAAAGAACGATTACACTCAGACCCATAATCTCAAGACCATATAGTATTGAGCTCCTGTTATTAAATGCTTACAATTTCTTCCCACGTTAAGATTTTTGATACCTGCTAATTAAATTTATTTACTGACAATTTAATTTAATCGGCATCTTGATATTATTTCAGCCCTTTCGTTTAACTTATTTGATCGCCGAATAATCAAATCCACTTGCAGGGTTGGGCTCGGTTAAAACTTATAAGCTTCCTCAAGGGGGTATCGTCAATCCCGACCTTTCAGGACGTGGATTTCGTCAATAATTAATACTTTCCATATAAAAAATACCGCTATCCAATTCACCGGGAATATAGACCCATATAAGATCGCACCCTCTAATGAATCTAAATAAAAAAATATAAAATATATACAAATCAATAATTATTTCAGGATTAAAAGAATAAGCACTATTTATAATAAACTTGGGGTGTGAATTAATTTATATAGTCAGTATAAAATTAATTACCTAAAATGTCCATTTAATACACACAAAGTGTACTGGCACAGAGAGTTGGAACAATAAACAACGCTATTATCTGTTTCCCATAATCAAGATAGACCTACTAAAACTCTGTACTATAGCCGTATCGATGACATGTTCATTTCCATCTAAACTGTGAACATAAAATTTATATTCTGCAAGAACCTAAAATCTAATTTTCTGTGTACAAGTCGTACTCTACATACCAGATTAAATACTATACAGAATATCAGACATTCATGTATAACATTAAAGAAATGATACACATACATTGCTCATAAAAATTCTCATAAAATAGAAAATTAATTTTATTAAACTAACATTAAATACTAAAAATATGATTTTTAGTATACCAACCCTAACAAGTAAAACCTCTAAACCTTATGTCTAGTATCACCTAAAATATCCCTCAACTCATTCATTTAAATACTTAAAAAATCGAGAACCGAAAATAACCCAAAAAAGCGTCGTAGTAACAAACTAGGGGTTGTTATGTTTTTGAATGATGTGAGATGTAGTTGTGTATTGTTATTTTTGAGTTTGATGACTTAAAAGTGTTCTAAAACCATGGTATTCATGCCTAAAATACAATCATGCAAAGAAATAGGACAAAACATTGACATATCATAATTAGGAGACTTGAACATATAAGGACCTAATTTTTGAGTACGTTAATGTTTCTGTCCTGATATTTAGAACTCCATAACTCAATGTAAAAATTGATCTAAGCATGTTCTTTATGTCCAGATTTAGCGTTTGATTTTATCTTTTATCTCAAGTTGGTTTCAACTCATTTGGGTGAGTAGAACTCGAGATATTGCAATTCTACCAAATTGTGTCATTTTCAGACTAGTCGACAATATTGACCTAAAAACCCTAGTTTACAATGAGATACAACCTTTGGCCAAAACATAACAGTTGTAGATAACATGTACATCTAACTACCCACCAAATAGGAGCCCAACATATTGAGGTTTGATAAGTCAAAATCCCTTTAAAACTCTCTGTTGTGGTTCAGTTATTAAAGGACACTTCTGTCACATATTTTTGTATAGCCAAAAACCCCTATGTTTAGTGACCTACTCCAAAAGTGGTCTACATGAATATTGTTGGTAACATATTAAACTAATTTTTATCAAAAAACCAGACCTAGATTCCTTGGGAAAGTCCCCCAAACTCATTTCAAACTCTATGTCCAAAACTGGTTCTGTTGAGGGTTTGACGGCTGGCAGAACCTATTTTACAAATTGGCTTATATCTTCAACTTGTTTCAAACAATCACCCCTAGAACCCTTCATAAGACTTGTAGGAGACATGTTTAACTAGAAAATATACAAAAATGGGCTCATTTTGGCTTGATTTGTGCCCAAAACTGAAAGCAGACGAGGCATATGTTTGGTAAAATTTCGAGAAAAGTGTTGAACCATTTTCGCTTAGAATGTTTTATTCACGCATTTACCTTAAGTTTTGGCCTTAGTGTTAAACATAAGAGTTATAGGAAATATTTTTATCTAAATGGTGTTTAAAAATCATAACTTGATTCCAAGTCAAAGTGCCGCAAAACCCTGCTGACCCTTAAAATTTAATACTCGAATTTGGCCATAAAGTTGCTAAGTGTGATTTGAGTACCCTTTGTTGTGAGACCTAAGTTTTACATGATGATTGATTTGAATTAGTTGATTAGTATTTTTAAGTGAATGTAAGATTATTAGAACTCACGCCATCAAGTCTGAATTGTATATTGAGAATTGTAACTTGCGCCTTACATAGTTGTACTTATGCTTAGTGAGTTGTACCATGAACTTTACCATACTAGTTGATACCTTGTTATAGATAGTTGTACTTGAGATCTATATTATACATCATGAACATTGTCACTTGCATCTTGGCATATTGGAGTCCAACTGTGTAAACCGTTGTTGGGATGGGTTATTTTTCTTCTTGGTTCTAAGTCTAAGACGTCCCTGGTGGCCATTTTTGTAAATATTTTGGGATATATTCTCTTTGTACACCCTGGGTGCGTCTCCAGTGTTTGAAATGATTTATGATGAATATTATTGAGCACCATGAGTTCGTCGCTAGCATTCTGGTTTTGATGGCTTAGACTTTGGGTTGACACCGACGGAAGCATCACGAATCTTAAGGTGGGACAAACCACTTATTATATGATTGATTGATTCACTATTGAATTTTGTTGGCTTAGAGGATGGCGTGGACCCCATGCCATTTCCATTTAGTAAAACAACTGAGGCATAAAGCCTAGGCGAGCGTTTACAATTCGTAACGAGGCGCGATGATGGCTTTTGTGATCAATTACCCATAAAAGTCTACTTTGGTAATTTCTGATGTGAAATTCCTGTTATTATCTGGGTGTATGTCGGATTGGATATTTGCATTGCATACACGGTATCTCTTACGCATGTTTATTGACTTATCTGCTATTATGTTATAAATTTGTCTGTCTTTTTGACTTTAAAGCATATTTAAGTGTTACATGGTATGCATTGTGGTAAATTTTGTGCCGTAAGATTGGTTAGAAGGTTTAGAGTGTTTTTCTACTAGGCTTTGGCTCATAGCATTTGTGCCACAGGTGAGGAGTACCCGAAGGAAGTCGTCCCAAGGGGAGAAAAAAAATTCGAAGAACAAGGAGAGTTCCAAGAGCATGTAGAACCCACTGATGCATTATGAGAATTCAAGACCTCTATTTTTATTCTTTTGTTCTGTTTTCCTACAACTCTTCAAATATTTGAAAATCCTTGGTGAAATTGTAATCACTTTGTACTTTTGAAGAGTTTAGAACTCTTAAAAATGTAATATTTATGATATGTGAATATAAATGAATAGTTAAAATATCGTTTTATTTATATTTATATATGTCCTGACGTGCCCGGAGGACGGGAGTCACTGGTACCGACAGAACCTGGACAACCTTAGTCTTGAAAGATAACTTATGAATTTGGTTCATCCTACCCGCATATTTATAGGCTACAGCAGGGACCTGTGCAGTAATATTGACATAGACTTCTAGTATGACCCAGATATCCTTCCAGCGGTCTTTGTAAATATGCAAATCTCTCAACGATTTCTGTAATAATGAAAATCTTGTAGCGGTTTCGACAATTTTCATAAAACACTAAATTATAGTTCATACCACTAAAGAGCTGTAATTGCACTCTTAGCCATAATCTCAAGACCAATTTGTATTGAATTCCTATTATTAAATGCTTAACTCATCTTTCTACGTTAAAATTCTCAATATCTGCCATTTAAATTTAATTACTAACAATTTAATTTAATCGGCATCTTTAAAATTTCTTAAACTCTTCCGCTTAACTTATTTGACTGCCAGATAATTAAATCTACCTGCAGGGTTTGGCCTGATTAAAACTTATAAATTTCCTTAAGGGGATATCGTCAATCCCAAACAATCGAAACGTGAATTTCGTCAATAATTAATATTCACCATATAATTAATACCGTTATTTAACTCACCGGGACTATAGATTCATAAAAGATCTCACCCTCTAATGAATCAAAATAACGAATATTAAATATACGCAAATAATAATTATTTCGGGATTAAGAACATAAGCACTCATAATAATCTTGGGGTGTGAATTATTTTATATAGTTAGTATAAAATTAATTATCCAAAGTGGTCCTGTTCAATATACACAAGTGTATTAGCATAGCGAATCAGAACAATAGACGACGTTATTATCTGTTCCCATAAATAAGACATGCCTACTAAAACTCTGTGCTACAGTCATATCGATGGTTTATCCAATTCCATCTAAACTGCAAATAAAAACTTATATTATGCAAGAATCTATAATCCAGTCTTCTGTGTGCGAGCCGTACTCTACACACTAGATTAAATACTGTACAAAATAAATGACATTTATGCATAACATTAAAGAAATGATATTGCATTCATTACTCATTAAAATTCTCATAAAATGAAATAATAATTTTATTAAAATAAAATAAAATACTAAAACCAAATAAAGTCCATGGTTTTTAGAACCCTAACACAAAACTTTTCGTTTTTTAGTTCGATAGTTTATTTCCGATTTTGTTATTGGATCATGTAATGATATTTTAAGTTTTAGACTTGGAAACATATGTTTTATAAGCCTTAAAGTCGTGGTGCCGATGCATGTATGTTTGCATGATGATGAGAGGAACCATGGGTTGGTTGTTTTAAGTTTTATAGTTGTATGAAATTTTTATCATTTTTTATTGATTTATATTTAACATAAGTTCTTGTGCTTCGAAGATGGTTTGAACCTTGTTTTAGTTTTGCTTATTATGCCCAGGAGGTTTTCAAAAAGATTGAAAAATGTTTTAAGTGTTGGGTGTTAAAAGTTATGTTTTAAAAAAGGGCCCAGAGTCAGACCGCTCGACGGACCACCCGAGCGGTCTATCGAGTGGTCGAAGGGAGCACATTGGTTTGTTTCTGGTGTTGGAAAACACAGTTAGCTTGCAGGGACTGTTCGAGCGGTCTAGGCAATTTTTTGAAAATCTTGATTATTTGTTTTAAATAGATGACGCTATTATCTGTTCCCCGTAACCAAGACATGCCTACTAAAACTCTGTGTTACAATCCTACTGATGGTTTATTTAATTTCATCTAAACTGTAAACCAAAACTTATATTCTGCAAAAATCTATAATTTGTTCTTCTGTGTGCGAGCTGTATTCTACACACCAGATTAAATACTATACAGAATAAAAGACATCCATGCATAACATTAAAGAAATGATATTGCATTCATTGCTCATAAGATTCTCATATAATAAAAAAATAATTTTATTAAAATAAAATTAAATACTAAAACCAAATAAAATCCATAGTTTTTAGAACCCTGTCACAAAACTCTTTGTTCTGTAGTTCGGTAGTTTTTTGTCGGTTTTGTTATTGGATTATGTAATGATGTTTTATGTTTTAGACTTGGAAACATATGTTTTATAAGCATTAAAGTCATGGTGCCGATGCATCTATGTTTGCATGATGATAAGAGGAACCATGGGTTGGTTGTTTTAAGTTTCATAGTTGTATGAAATGTTTATCGTTTTTTGTTGGTTTATATTTAACATAAGTTCTTGTGCTTCGAGGATGGTTTGAACCTTGTTTTAGATTAGCTTGTTATGCCTTGGAGGTTTTCAAAAAGATTGGAAAATGTTTTAAGTGTTGGGTGTTAAAAGTTGTGTTTTGAAAAAGGGTCCAGAGTCAAACCACTCGACGGACCGCTCGAGCAATCTATCGAGTGGTCGAAGGGAGCACATTGGTTTGTTTCTGGCGTTAGGAAACACAGTGAGCATGCAGCGACCGTTCGAGCGGTTTAGGCAATTTTTCGAAAATCTTGATTATTTGTTTTAAAGCTTGGCTCTTTCGGACCGTGACCTTATTCTTTTGGATTATTCTTTTATATAAAATAAACTATCGAAAGTCTTTTTTTAAAATGTTTTAAGCTTTCTGTCATTTACGTTCTTGGACCCGTTTGGGCTTGAGTGGTTTTGATGGATCTTGGTATTTAAAAACGGGTTTTTCTTGGGTGGTTCATGTAGCCCGAAATTTGGGGTGTGACAAACCCGTAAAAGATCGCTTCCTTTAATGAATTAAAATAACAACCATTAAATATACGTGTTTAATAATTATTTTCAAATTAAGAGCAAAGTACTCATAATAACCATGGGATGCAAATTAATTTATATAGTCAGTATAAAATTAATTACTCCTTTAAGAACCCAGTCCCATTTGAATTGTATTTAACAAGCAAAAGCATGTTGTGGTTTTTACTTGATGACTGTTAAATGTGTAAATAGCATGTGAGAATTAAAACTTGAGCATGATAACGTTTGCTGACAATAATTGTATGCTTAGTAGTACTTGAGAACTATTGTTGTGGGTTATTTGAATGAGTCTGAAGGCGTATAGCCTATGATTTGATTCTTTTACACATATTTTGTTCATGGTTCGTTTCAGCATTGACCGCTTGAGCAGTCAGGTGCCCGTTCGAGCAGACTAGTGGCAGAGTGTTTTTTGAAAATCGAGTTAGTGGGGATTGTTCCAGCGGACAGTCGGCGAGCAAACTTTATAGTGCGGATTAAAACATTTTTTTCTCTTTCTTTTCATCCTTCTCTCTCTCTAGAATAGAAGTTGAGACCTAGGGTTGGGTTGGAGCCCTCTTTGCTTCTCTTGAGGTGATTCCTTGCTTTCTTCTTGGTTGAGCATCCATTAGAAGCTTCCTTCTCGCATTTCGGTTGGAGATTCTCACGGTCAAAGCTTGCTAGGGCTTCTTTCTCGTGGATATATCATTAAAGAGGTAGGATCTATAATTATCCTTGAATATTTATGTAATATGAGTTGTGTATTTAAAAATATTAGCATGAAAATATGAAAATGGTGTTTTCGAAACCTTAGGTTAGGGTTTAATGATAAATAATGTAAAATCTTAAATTTGTGGATGGTTTAAGATGATTCTATCTTCTTGTTATTGTTGGATATGATTAGTATTAAAAAATGATGGGTTAAAATATTGGATTTGAGTCAAAACCATGAAAATTGAGACTTCTGGGATTAAGGGATCCAAATGTTAAAATTGATGGAAAATTTGGATAAATTGGGGTTGTATTAACCTATTATATGTATATTCCATAAGTTTATATGATACGTGAAAATGGCAGGTGTTGGATTGGGGTATTTTATGCAAAATCGGTACATCATTGGATATGAATCACATAAAATGTTAACTTTGGGGGGGGGGGGGGGGGGAGGGGGGTTGGTGAGAATTGAACCCTTATATTCGAGTATATAAATTACGAGAAAATACGTGATGGTTGAGATTAGAACCATAATGGTGTGGAGTTTGGTGAGAAAAACCAGGTTGACATTTGGACTTGTATTGGTTGTTATAGAAAATTATATAATTAAAGTACCGTGTGACCGAATTAAATGACTAAGATTGGGCTCGAGTAGCTCCTTGGTGAAAGATAAAAAACTTACGCAATGTAAAATAGACCCTTCTTTCGGGTTAATCCCCGTAAAAGCATGCTTTTGGGCAGCCCACCCATCGATGTTTGCAAGAGAAATTGAAAATGTGCGCTCTCCGATTGGGTTATAGAATGGGTATTTATTCATTAGGCCTCGCGTGGCCTAATGGTGATAAATATGCCTAGGTCTATAAGTGCCGTCTGGCTTTGGTACTTAATTAAATCGATAAATGAATTATGGAATTTGAAAAACCTTCGGTTGGTTGGCAAACGGTGGAGGGTGATTTGTTGAACGGTTGGATTCACTAAGGTCCTAGAATATTGAACTGTGGGTTTTACATGAAAGCTTGGTTATATGGTGGGAATTGGTTTCTAGAGAAATTTATATGTTGCATTTCACAAAACCATCCTCATATGTCATGCGTATATTCATTGTTAGTCAATTTCCTATACGAGCCTCCACTCATGTTGTTTAACAACATTTCAGATGACAGTGGGAAGAAGGTATTGGAGTAAGATGGAAGGTCGCAGGACCCTTTTTGAGTAGTTTGATAGAATTACATATTCATTGATAGCGTCTTTTGAGAAATGTAATTTTAAATGTAATTCTTGTTTTGAATATTTGGATGAATGTTTTTCGGGTTCGAGTAACCCATGTTGTAAGGCCCTAAGGCCATAAACTCATGATTTGTATGCATATGAGGGTGTTGGGCTCGTTTTGTGGGTTGGACCCCATGGTTTTGAATGAAATGTCATGGTTTTGAAAGTTCGATTCTGGGTTTTTGGGTTGAAAGAGGTTATTTCACTAACAAATGTATGTTTTACTTCACACCTTTTCCTATCTAAAACTATGTTCAAAAGATGAGGAAAGGGGGAGATTTTTCAACACTTGAAAAATTTTCAAGGTTTTGGGCAGTTTGCTCTTGAGTACCTCGCTGCTCGAGCAGTGGGGAGTCTGCTTGAGCGGACTCCGTTAGGTGGCATTTTATTGAACTTCATCTTAAAATGCGCTTTTTTGCTAAGCATCTTTGGGATATCCTTTGGGGTATAAATGGGCCATTTTGGGAATTACTTACAAGGGAAACCAACTCGTTTTACCTGCATTGTTGATGAGAAAATTGAAAGTTTGGCTTCTTTTTATAAAGTATTTTCTCCATACGTTCTTTTGGGATGGACTCCTTAAATTAGATTCTTTTCTGCATTAAATCATATGGATTTATATTGCTACGAAATCGCGGCATTACAAATTGATATTAGAGCTCTCGATTTGAATACCTAGGAACCGTGGGAGTGGTCGATCCATTGCGTGAGGGATTGCATTAGTGTGTGACATTTATGTATTGGTGTGTTAGCATGAAATATCTTGGACATTACTTGACATTTGCATGTTGTGTGATATTTGGGTATAGAGGTTGGACTCTTAGGATGATGTGTCTTTTCCTTGGGCAACCGGTCGACTAGTTTGGGATTCGAGTAAGAAAGGTATTTTACTAATGTCCGTTCTAACCAAAAATTCAATTGAGTTTCCTGGATTGATGTGTTATTCCGATTAGTATTCCTTATTACGTGTTGCATAAGATGTGTTGATGCGATGATACATGTTATCTGGTATCTTGTCAGGGGACGATATGATCCATGAGAGATGAGTTTGGACGGTGTTGACATTATTCAGGAGATGCTCACTACGACGAGAGCTTTCGCCGAGGCGGCTAGGGTTGGAGCTAGGGCTCCTGTGCCAAGGGCCATAGTGGCAATGAGAGAATTTTTGCGGTTGGATCCTCCAACCTTTTCTAAGGAGTCAAATCCCAAAGTTGCTACTGAGTGGTTAGAGATAACCACGACGATCTTTGACACCCTAGAGATCGTGGAGGATGAGTTGCGGGTGTGGTTGGCAGTGTTTTAACTTCGGGAAGATGCTAAAGAGTGGTGGAAGTTTACCAAGACCAGCGTATGGCACGTGGGCTACTTTTACTAGGGTCTTTCGGGAAAAGTATTTTTTGGGGTCGTCGAGAGACACATATCGGGAGGAGTTTCTCTCCCTTATTCAGGAAAATCTTACCGTGGGCTAGTACAAGGCCAAGTTCACAAATCTGTCGTGGTTTGCACTAAGATGGTGTCAACGGAGGAGCGGAGCACCAAACGTTTTGAAAGGGATCTCCAACCCCTATTTAGGATAGGATTACAACGTCGGGGTTTTGGGTCTACACTAAGTTGGTGGAGGCCGCTATCCGAGTTGAGAACGCTATGGTAGAAAGCCATAAGATTTGAGAAAGCAAATCACATCAAGGGGTTTCTAGTGCGCAATCAGAGGGGCGCCAACGAAAGAGGTAGAAGTTAGGAGGACCAAGTTCTTATTCCACGAGATCCCATCTGTAGCCACAGTCAGCACCCACACCATTTATCACCTCATCTGGACATTCTGAACGTCGGGAGTTGGTGTGCTACACATGCAAGCTGCCAGGACACTGTGTTAGGGATTACACATAGAGGGGACAACAACAGCAGAGTCATGCTCAAGGGAGGACCCCATTTTCATGTTTTCAGTGTGGCCAGGTGGGTCACATACGACGAGATTACCCTTAGGGAGGGAGTGTTCAGGGTGTTTCTTAATTACATCAGGGGCATGCATCACAGGGATGACAAGGCTACGGCCAGTCGTAACAGCAATCAGGAGTACAGTCGGTAAGAACAGCATGAGGAGCTACCTCAGCTCAGTTAGTGAGGGAGCTGGGAGCTAGGGGAAGCAGTGGGCCGAATCAGGGGAATCAGGGGCGGGTGTATACCCTCGTGGAGCCTAGTACGTTAGTGGCACCTGTTGGAGGCAAGACTACCAAGAGCTTTATTTTTATAAACGATTTCTGATAGAAAAAATTAACTAGATGGGCAAACACCGAAACGGGCTCCAGATAAAACTTTCGATAACGAGCGATAAAAAAAACCCCGTGCATCCGAAGTTAATTTAGAATAATATCTTTTTACCGGTTGATTCTTCAACTACAATTTGAATCCGAGTTGAAACTCCTGTCAGATCTTCTCTTGTATTATCTTATGCGATTCTTGAATGTAGGGTGGGCTATAATTTATCAAGAATGCGTACCGACATAACCTGAATAGATTTAGTCTTGGAAGACAAGTTATAAAACTGGTTCATCCTACCCGCATATTTATAGGGCTACAATAGGGACATGAGGAGTAATTATGAGTAAAACTTCCAGTGGAACACAGACACCTATCAGTAGTTTCTGCAATTAAGCAAATCTCATAGCGGTATCTGCATTTATGGAAAACTAGCAGCCGTTTTTGCAATTTTCATAAAACACTGAATTACAGTTCACACCACTAAAGACTATAATTGCACTCTGACCCATAATCTCAAGACCATATAGCATTGAGCTCCTATTACTAAATACTTACCAATTCTTCCCACGTTAAGATTCCCGATACTCCCCAATTAAATTTAATTACTGATAATTTAATTTAATCGGCATCTTGGTATTTTTAAGCCCTTTCACTTCACTTATTTAACCACCGAATAATCAAATCTATGTGCAGGGTTAGACTCAGTCAAAACTTATAAGCATCCTTAAGGGGGTATCGTCAATCCTGACCTTTCGGGACGTGAATTCTGTCAATAATTAATATTACCATATAAAAAATACCGCTATCCAACTCACCGGGAATATAGACCCATATAAGATCGCATCCTCTAATGAATTAAAATAACAAATATTAAATATATACAAATTAATAATTTTTTCAAGATTAAGAGAATAAGCACTGTTCATAATAACCTTGTGGTGTGAATTAATTATATAGTCAGTATAAAATTAATTATCCAAAATGTTCCATTTAATACACACAAAGTGTACTAGCACAGAGAGTCAGAATAATAGACGACGCTATTATCTATTTTTCATAACCAAGATAGATCTACTAAAACTCTGTACTACAGTCGTACCGATGGTATGTCCATTTTCATCTAAATTGTGAACATAAAATTTATATTATGCAATAACCTAAAATCTGATCTTCTGTGTGTAAACCGTACTCTACACACCAGATTTAAAACTATACAGAATATCGGATATCCATGCATAACATTAAAGAAATGATACACATACATTACTCATAAAGATTCTCATAAAAAGAAAAATTAATTTTATTTAAATAAAATTATATACTAAAAACATGATTTTCAGTATACTAACCCTAACAATCTCCCACTTATACTCAAAATCATACTGCCATACATCTGACTTTCATGCCCTCTACATGACTATCAAAAGTCTTAGCCGGTAATTTTTTTATAAAAGGATCTGTAAGGTTGTCTCCTGATGCAATCTTGGTCACATCAACATCACCTCTCTGTACGATTTCTCGTATCAGGTGATTCTAACGCTCAATGTGCTTGCCTTTGTTATGGACCCTTGGCTCCTTCGAGTTTGTAACCGCTCTGCTATTATCACAGTAAAGTGTAATAGCCGACTGAACTAAACGCTTTACCTCTAGATCCAACCGAAAGTTTATAAGCCAAACGGCCTCCTTGGTTGCTTCAGAAGCTGCCACATATAAGGCCTCCATGGTGGTCAGCAATGTAAGACTGCTTAATACTCCTCCAACTTATAGCTCCACCTCCTAAGATAAACCATATCCTGAAGTAGACTTACGAGAATCCCCATCAGACTAGAAATCTGAGTTTGTGTATCCCAAATGTACTAGACTATCTTCTTAGTAAACCAACATATAATCCTTAGTTCTTTTTTAGGTACTTAATTATATTCTTTACCACAATCCAATGCTCATGCCCTAGGTTAGACTGATATTTGTTAACCATGCTAACGGAAAAACAAATGTCGGGTTTAGTGCAAAGCATAGCATACATGAGCCTTTCAACTGCTAAAGCATAAGAAACTGCATTTATCTTCTCTATCTCATCAGGTGTTTTAGGACATTGATCCTTGGATAGAGTGATTCCACACATGAAAGTGAAAAACTCTTTCTTGGAATCCTGCATGCTAAAACGAGCAAGGATATCATCGATATACTTTGCTTGTGATAAGCCCATCATCCTTTGTTTTTGATCTTGCACAAGCTTGATCCCAAGGATGTGACTTGCTTCTCCCAAGTTCTTTATATCGAATTGTCCAGACAACCATACTTTAACCATAGATAATGCCCCCATATCATTTCTGATGAGCAAGATATCGTCTACATAAAGTATTAGGAAGATCACCACGCTTCTGTCATGCTTCTTGTACACACAGGACTCTTTCGGACGTTAATCAAAACCATAAAACTTAATGACTTGATCAAACCGAGTGTTCCAAGACCTCGATGCCTGCTTAAGTTCATAAATGGATCTCTTAAGTTTACACAACATGTGTTCTTGGCCCTTTGTAATGAATTTGTCTAGTTGTATCATATAGATACACTCGTCAAGACTTCCGTTAAAGAAAGCTGCCTTGACATCCATTTGCCAGATTTTACAATCAAAATGTAAGGCAATTGACAAGAGAATTCAGATAGACTTAAGCATGGCTACGGGTGAAAAAGTTTCCTCAGAATCGATCCCTTCTTTCTGCGTGAACCCTTCAGAAATAAGCCTAGCATTGAAGGTTTCAACCTTTTCGTTTGCTCCTCTCTTCCTCTTGTAGATCCACTTGCATTCAATGGATTTTATCTCTTCGGGTGGTTCTACAAGTTCCCAGACCTCATTGAAATACATAAATTTTATCTCTGAATTCATAGCCCTTTACCAAAGATCTGCATCTCTGTCTTGAAGTGCTTTATTGTAGTTATAGGGCTCGGTATCTAGTTCTACCGAGATCCTGTCAAAAAACTCTCCTAAGAACATATACTGATTAGGTTGATGAACAACCCTCCCACTACGACGAGGCATTACCTGTATCTGTGTACTAGCAGTAACATGTTGTGCAGAATCAGAACTCAGTTCTTGATTTGCGCATGTTCCGATAATCCTTCTACTACGACGAGGTAATGGAATATCAGTGACTTGTTCTTCCGTTCTATTAGTATTTTTTCTCAGTTCTTCTAGAATCATTTTGCTATTGGACTTGTGATCCATAATGTAATCATCTTCTAAAAATCGGGCATTGGTGCTAACAATGACCTTCTGATCCTTAGGATTATAAAATATACCATCCTTTGTTCCCTTGGGATACCCCACAAAGAAACAAATTTCTGTCCTCGGTTCCAACTTACCCGCGTTCCCTTTTAGCACATGTGCTGGATACCCCCAAATTCGAATGTGTTTCAAACTAGGCTTACGCCCAGTCTACAATTCTATGAGAGTAGAAGGTACTAAAGGTACCATGTTCAGAATGTAAGCCGCTGTCTCTAAAGCGAGTCCCTAAAACGAATCGGGTAAACCTGAATAACTCATCATGGACCTTACCATCTCTATAAGAGTCCTATTCTTTCTTTCTGCTACACCACTCTACTGCGGAGTGCCAGGTGCAGTCAACTGGGATATAATCCCTTCTGATGACAAGTAGTCCTTAAACTCTCCAAAGAGATATTCTCCACCACGGTCGGATCGTAGTGATTTGATACTTTTACCCAGATGCTTCTCCGCCTCTGCTTTGAATTTTTTAAATTTCTCAAAACATTCAGACTTACAGTTCATTTGATAAATGTATCAATACCTTAAGTAGCCATCAATGAAACTGACAAAGTACTCAAAGCCACCTCTAGCCCGGATTATCATAGGAACTGTTCTTTAGCTCTATATCCTTTGGCCGAAAATAGTCTCTTGGTCATCTTACCCTCTAAGTAGGATTCAGCGACTAGAAGTGCCTCCACTTCCAATGAATTCAAAGGTCCATCTGCTACTAGTCTATTTATTCTTTTTAGAATAATATGACATAAGCGTAAGTGTCAAAGAAACGTTTGGTTCATTAAATAAGGAAACTTTCTCTTATATGATAATATAGATGTGTTATTCGTTTAAGTTAGTTGCAGTGTAAGAGAAATATGAGATACGACATACAGATCATTCATCAATGTACCAGAACAAATAAAATGTTTATTTTTATTCACAACTACAGATTCATCAAAATGAACAAAATATTTGTCTTTTATTAAGCTCGAGACTGAAATTAAATTTTTTCTAATTGAAGGTACATAAAGACAATCTTTTAGAAGTAGTATCTTATCTCTACTAAAACTAAGAGTGACATCTTCTACTGCAACTGCTGCCACTCTTGTATGATTGCCAATGTGCAGGTAGATTTTTCCATCACTGATCTGCCTGGTTCCTTGAAATTCCTGCAAAGAATTGCGAACATGATTAGTGGTTCCCGTATCTACATACCAGATGCTGGTAGATAACACTGCTAAACATGTTTTAATAACCAGTGAACATAAATTACCTTATTTGTTCTACTTACTGAGAAAAACAGGACACTGCTTTTTTTAATGCCCAAACAAGTTATAGTGATAGCACTTGCCTCTCGGCTTTTTCACACCAGTTTTTGGTCCCTTAACTGCTTTTGGACCCGTGTTTCCTTCTGTTTCAACCTTTTTCTTCTTCTTATCTTTCGGCTTAGATGAAGAACCCTTCTCAGCCACATACACAGAACCTGGCTTCCTAAGAACACCCTCGGTTTCTTGAAGTTCCTTAAGAAGTTCTGCCAGTGTGTAGCTGAGCTTATTCATAGAATAGTTCAGGCAAAACTACTTAAAACTTTCAGGCAGTGACTGGAATATGATATCGACCCAGGTTTTCCCGTCAATTTCAGCTCCAAGAATCTCTAATTCATTCAGAAGACTGATCATCTTTAGAACATTATCTCTAACTAGTGTACGTTTAGCCATGTTTGCATTCATTAGAGATCTCATGGCCACCTGTCTAGCAGTACGATTTTGATCCCTAAATATTTTTTTGAGGTTCATCATCATGTCATAGGCACTGGGCATAGACTTATATTGATGCTGCAAAACATTTGACATTAAAGCCAAAATGTAACAGCGAGCCATCTGATCAGCTTTCTGCCACTTCTGATGGGCCTGGGTTTCCTGTTTAGTCGCCCTCACATCAGGTACCTGTTCAGTTGCCCCCACATCAGGTACCAGTTAACATATATCAGTTAATACAAACTTATAATCCTTGGAAAATAAGACAATGTCCAAGTTTCATTTTCACTCAACATAATTTGATCCCATAAGTATGTTTTCTTTGAGAATAGAAGCGAGTGGATTGAATGTCATTTTAATCTTGAGAATTACATAATTAAAAAAAATCATTAATTATGATGAGCAAAACTTTTAATTCATTTTAATTTGGTTCCCTCTACCATTTTAAAATTAATTCGCCAGCAACCTGATAACCTAATAATAGTATGTCTCGTTGGAAGGATGTCTACTATCTTTCATAAGACTAGATATGCCAATTTCTTTTAATTTTACTATCTAAGCAACTGAACTTGCCAAGTAAAATTAAATAGCTGACATAGCTTCGGTCCAATATATAATAGAAGTGACATAGTTGGAGAGGATACTATTATATATAACTAAGTGTTAACCATCACCTAATTTCAAATTAATCGCTTCGCAATGAACCCTTTAGTTGGAGAAGTAATCCACTCTAACAATTATCTAGAATTATCCTTAAAGGAGGTTTGTAGTGGCGATAACGCAATTAATCTATCCGTTGGAGAGGAAGGTCTTACTGCCGACACGTAGGGTTTAATTGCATCGCCTACAAACTGGTGATGGAGACCGCAGAATTTATTTGTGAATAAATTTTATCTCCCACTTAGATTTTTAAAATATTTTTTAGAGTTACAAAAATTCGTTTAATTAAAATAAATTTATTAATTTCGAAAATCACACGATCTAAAAGAATCAAATATCTTTTCGTGTACACAATTTCAAAGATTCTAGTTTATCAAACCATCTTTTTGTGTTTAAATGCGTAACAAATAAAATTTAATAAATGCACAGTTTTTCTTCCATATTTTCAACTAAGGTAGTGATTAAAGGTATTTATTTATTTTATTTTTTGTCCCGCATTTTTTGAAAAATAATAATTTATTTCGATTAAATATTTTTTTATTTAATTAATTCAAAATTCGGAATTAATTTCTATATTTTTTCAAGATATCCGATTTTATGAAAAATCATTTAAATGTGATATTTTGTAAAAAAATAAAATATCTAAAAAATTTTCATTTATTTAAAATTAATTAATTAAAAAAACTTAATTTTATTTTTCATTACAAAATATTTTAATTAAAATTGAATTATCGAATTAATTAAATTAATAGGATAAATAAAATAGATATACAATTATCCAAGCAATTCATATATATATAAACATGATATGCATATATCTCGATTTTATGATTCAAGTGAAACACTAAAGTGTTTTAATCTCCTTAAGAGAATTAGCTATTTCAATCCCTATTTGCCTTTGATTTAGCGTCTTGATTGCATCAGACTTTTCTGATACTATCTAATATATCATATCAACCTCGTATACATCAGAAAATTAACACAAAACAGTCCCGGGAGAGAGAAACCGCCGGCCACCACCAGCCACCACCGGCGCCGCTCTTACCACCGCCTTCAGGCGGCTCCTGCCGCCTCATTCGAGCTCCATTTTTTACGAGCTTTATATCGTTGGAAAGCTCTTTTAATATGAAATTTTTATATCAAAAAAACTACTGAAAATTGCTCGAAAAACGGCTGAAAAAATTGCCCAAGCTCCGTTTTTGATGTACTTTATACCGAAAGAAAGCTCTCGAAAATAACTATTTTTCTACAAAAAAAATTGCTCGAAAATAGCTCAAAAAATTGTTGAAAAAATTGCCCAAAATTGCTGTCGCCAGGAACCGCCAACTTCCTGAGGCCGTTTCGACCTCATCCGAACTCCGTTTTTGACGTTCTTTATACCATTAGAAATCTCTCAAAAAGTAAAATTTTTTTGTCAAAAAATTGCTCAAAAACAGCCCAGAAAATTGTCAAAAAACTGAATGGAAGATGCTGCTGCCGGCCACCAGCGCCGCCACCTTTAACCGCCGCCCGTTTGGGTTTTTTCTAGTGCTTCTTTGATATAATCAATCTATTCTTAAATAATCTAAATAGATATTTTAAAAATAAAAACTAACTATTACAACGATGCTATGCTCCGAAGGCTCACATTCGATCTATCACGGTCAACCCATGTGATTAAAAAAATAATCATCATGCTCAAACCATTCAATCAAACATGAATAAATGACGATCATAAAATCAGGATTAGAACGCCTACTAAATAAAGTTAATAACAGTTCTAAACATACCCGGCCCCGATAATCGAAAATGAAAAACAAAACGGCTCTAATACCAATTGTTGGAGGCAAGACTGTGAAGATCTTTATTTTTGTAAACGATTTTCGATAAAAAAATAACTAGAAGGGAAAACTCCGAAATAGGATCTAGATACAACTTTCGATGACGAACGATAAAAAAAAAACCCGTGCACCTGAAGTTAATTTAGAATAATACATTTCTACTGGTCGATTCTTCAACTACGATTTGAATTCGATTCAAAGCTCCTGTCAAATCTTCTACTGTATTCCCTTATGCAATTCTTGAATGTAGGGTGGGCTACAATCTATCAAGAATGCGTACCGATAGAACCTGAACAATTTTAGTCTTGGAAGACAAGTTATGAAATTGGTTCAGCCTACCCGCATATTTATGGAGCTACAGTAGGGACCTGGAGAGTAATTATGAGTAAGATTTCTAGTGAAACACAGACACGTATCATCGGTTTCTACAATTAAGCAAACCTTATAGTAGTATCTGCATTTATGGAAAACTAGCAGCGATTTCTACATTTTCATAAAATACTGAATTACAGTTCACACCACTAAAGAACTATAATTGCACTCTGACCCATAATCTCAAGACCA
>JAULJZ010186441.1:0-21623 GCA_032270985.1 Heliamphora pulchella | reverse complement strand
TGTGTTTATATGAGCATGGAGGTTGAGTCTTGGGGTGATGTGGCTTGCCATTTGGCGTCCGATCAACTACTTTAGGGATACAGAAGTGAATCAACAGATACTGAATGCATTGAGGACTTTAGTAAAGGCTGGGACTAACTAAGGGGAAGCACGGGGTATAGACGGAAGGGCCACAATGATGATGATAGAGTTTCAACGCTTGAACCCTCCTACTTATGTTGGGAACCCGAACCTCGAGTGGCGACAGAATGGATGAAGGTAGTCACCCAAATTTTAGATACTTTGCAAATAGTGAAAGATGACCTTAGGGTTGATTTCGCTACTTTTCAGCTCCGGGAAGAGACAAATGACTGGTGGGAGTTTGTTAAGACGACAGCAGACGGTACATGGGCAGCATTTACAGTAGTGTTTCTGGAGAAATATTTTTCCAAGTCTGTTCGAGATACGTATAGAGAGGAATTCTTATCGTTGATACAAGAAAATCTGTTCGTTTTGCAATATGAAGCAAAGTTTACAAGCTTGTCAAAGTTTGTGCCAGAAATGGTGTCAACGGAGGAATTGAAGGCTAAAAAGTTTGAAAAGGGTTTACAACCCGCTATCCGAGAGAAGGTGGTGGGGTTTCGATTGAGGGTTTTCTCGGAGGTAGTGGAGACGGCCATGGTAATAGAAAGTGCTATGGAAGACAATCGCAAGATCATGGAAAGGAGGCAACCGTCGGTGGCTAGAACAACACAATCTGAGGGACGACCTTATAAGAAACGAAGGCCAGAACAGGGCAATACTAGTTCGGCACCACAGAGATCTTATCAGACCTAATGCTCAGTACCCACCCCATCTGTGGCCTCGACGGCTCTGCTGGAGTGAAGAAAAATTGTGTGTTTTGTTTGTGGGCAACATGGGCACCGGGCTAGAGAATGTTCGCAAAAGAAGCAAGCACCAAGGCAACAGCAGAGTTCGACACAAGGACAACCTCGGGAGAGGGGACCCATCAAATGTTTTTAGTGTGGTCAAGAGGGGCACGTTAGACATGAATGTCCACAAGGGAGATCTGGCCGAGAAACTTCTACTACACAACCTACTCAGCGGCAGACATACGACCATCCAACTCAACAAATCGAGGTGCAGATAGTTTGGGCTCCCATGGAGGCTTCTTTAGTACAATCTGTGCGCCAACCTATGGGTAGGGGACAGGGACAGACATCTGGAGTCCAAGGAAGGTTCTATGCCATAGCAGAAGCTAGTACTTCCTCAAACCCTGAGATACGCGAGACTATGACCAGTACTCCAGTGATACGAGGTACTTTATTAGTTTTCAATTCTTGGGCCCATGTGTTATTTGATACTGGTGCATCACGTTCATTTATCTCCTCTTCATTCGTATCTGCTTTGGGCTTACCTGTTGAGGCGTCGGACGTTATTGTAAATATCGATACACCCATCAGTGAAAGTACAATGTTGAGATATATATGTAGAAGATGTGAAGTAGTAATAGCTGATCGCCATCTAGTATTCCACTTTATCGTGTTGAAGATGTCGGGGTTTGACATTATTCTTGGAATGAACTGGTTAACTGCATTTCGTGCATTTATTGACTGTGATTGACGAAGAATTTTCTTGTACACTCCAAAAGGAGATTCTTTCTTTTACGTGGGGGATAAAGATGGTAAGATGACACCTTGACCCGGTGACGTGAACCACATAACTAATGTGCGTACGACTCTTTCTACCCTTTTGATTAAGGATGATCATTCTGTACGAGGAGAGCTGCCACTGGTGGTGAGCGAGTTTAGTGACGTTTTTCTAGGAGAGTTGTTAGAACTGCCGCCACATAAAGAAGTTGAATTTTCTATTAAGCTTATCCTAGGGACAGTTCCAATATCGATGCCATCCTATCGTTTCGCTCCAGCGGAGTTGAGAGAATTGAAGATTCAGTTGCAGGACTTGTTGGACAAGGGCTTTATTCGCCCTAGTGTCTCGCCATGGGGAGCACCGGCATTGTTTGCTAAAAAGAAAGACGGCTCATTGCGATTATGTATCGATTATTGAAAGCTGAATCAAGTTACGGCGAAGAATAAATATCCGATACCCAGGATTAATGATCTATTTGACCAATTGAAGGGCTCTGCATGTTATTCGAAGATCGATTTGATATTGGGTTATTATCAATTAAGAGTTCGGGAGGATGACATACCTAAGACCGCTTTTCGTAGCCATTACGGACACTATGAATTTTTGGTGATGCCCTTTGGTTTAATGAATGCTCCTGTAACTTTCATGAATTTGATGAATTGAATCTTCTGGTTTTACCTTGATCAATTTGTAGTAGTTTTTATTGATGATATTTTGATTTATTCTTCGACCCCAGAAGTTTATGAGGAGCATTGACGTGTGGCGCTTCAACTTTTGAGAGAACACAAGCTTTATGCTAAGTATGAGAAATATAAATTTTGGTTGCCCGAAGTGAAGTTTTTAGGACATGATGTGTTGAAAGACAGAGTAACTGTTGATCCATCTAAAGTAGAGGTCGTGCTAGATTGGAAAAGACCACATAGTGTATTTGATATCAGAAGTTTCTTAGGCCTTGCAGGGTATTATCACAGTTTTGTAAAGGATTTCTCCCGTTTAGTGTCCCCACTGACACGACTCACTCGAAAAGGAGTTAAATTCATGTGGAGTGAAGCTTGCGAAGATGCCTTTTGAGAATTAAAGAATCGGTTGACCAGTGTGCCAATACTGATCATACGTGAGAGGGGTCTTGGTTATGAAGTATATTGTGATGCATCTCATGAATGGTTAGGGTGTGTTTTGATGTAGCAGGGCAAAGTTGTGACATACGGATCAAGACAATTGAAGATGCATGAGAGGAATTACCCAACACATGATTTAGAATTAGCAGCAGTTATTTTTACGCTAAAGATGTGGAGGCATTACCTTTATGGAGAACGGTTTGAAGTTTTCTACGACCATAAGAGTCTCAAATACCTATTCTCGCAGAAAGACTAATACCTATTCTCGCAGAAAGACTTAAATTTGAGACAGAGGAGATGGATGAAATACCTGGTCAATTGTGATTTTAGTTTGCAATATCACTCGGGCAAGGCGAACGTTGTCACAGATGCCCTCAGTCGAAAGTCTTTGAAGTCTTTAGCTCAGATTGCAATACGAGAATGGAAAATGTTGGAAGAGGTTGGAGAGTTTGACCTTAACCTTGGTGGGGCCGAGGATCGTGTTACCTTGTTTGCTATAATCTCTCAACCTATATTAATGCATCGTGTCATAGAGGCTCAACAACTTATAAAGAGGCACAAATGTACGGGAAACGTGTCACTAACAAGGAGAACGCCGAAGGATGGACCAATTTACCGAACCAATGCTTGAGATTTATGAGAAGACTATTTGTACCTGAGGTTTGTCGTGAAGAAGTGCCACGAGACTTTCACCATTCTCGACTCGCAGTGCATCTAGGAACTACAGAGATGCATCAGGATCTCCGACGAAAATTTTGGTGGAAAGGCATGAAAAAAGATGTGGCTTTATTTGTTGCCAAATGTCTCACGTGTCAACGAGTGAAAGCAGAACATCAGCGACCGACGGGTATGCTTCAACCGTTACAAGTTTCAGAATGAAAATGGGAATACGTGACGATAGATTTTGTTTTCGGCCTTCCTAGGTCATCGAAAGGACGTAACGCGATATGGGTAATTGTGGATCGCTTGACGAAGTCTACGCATTTTCTCCCGATACGTACAATCGATTCGGTGGACAAGCTAGGAAGACTACACGTTCAAGAGATTGTACGATTGCATAGTGTACCAATATCGATAGTATCGGATAGAGACCCCAAGTTTACCTCACGATTTTGCCATGGCTTGCAGGCAGCTTTGGGGACCAGTTTACTCTTTAGTACGGCATTCCACCCTCAAACCGATGGACAGTCCGAGCGTACGAATCAAATTTTGAAAGATATGTTACAAGCTTGTGTGTTGGACTTTGGTGGTTCGTGGTAAAATCACCTACCCCTAGTTGAGTTCGCATACAACAACAGTTACCAGGCAAGTATCGAGATGGCCCCGTACGAAGCCTCATATGGAATACCATGTAGATCCCCGTTGTGTTGGACCGAAGTTGGAGAAGCCTCATTGCTAAGCCCTGAATTGGTGAGGGAAGCAACCGAGAAAATTACCACAATTCGAAAGCGTTTGATTACAGCTTAAAGTCGCCAGAAAAGTTATGCAGATAGACGAAGACGACCATTATCGTTTGAAGTAGGGGATTTTGTATTTCTAAAAGTGTCACCGAAGAAAGGCTTGGTAAGGTTTTGAAAAAGTGGAAAGTTATTACCACGGTTCATAGGATCTTTCGAAATCCTTGAACGAATTGGGAAGTAGCATATCGACTGGCTTTGCCACCACGGCTATCATCTGTACACGACGTCTTTCATGTGTCGATGTTGCGAAAATATGAACCTGACCCCTCACACGTGATAGATTGGTTAGAGTTGAAACTACGAGAAAATGTTTCTTACGAAGAGCTACCGGTGAAGATTCTAAATACCCGGCAACAAGTCTTACAAGGAAAGACCATATCCTATGTAAAGGTGTTATGGCGACATCATGGTGTAGACGAAGCGACCTCGGAAAGAGAGTCAGATATCCTGTCTAAATATCACGAACTTTTTGAGTCATAAGAAAGATCGAATTTCTGGGACGAAATTCCTAAGGGGGAAGGTTGTGACATTCCAGTATGCATTTATTTTATTTGTTGATCTTCGCTTTCGATTAAATATTATAGTATGAATTTTAATGATATGGAGGTCCGTGATCTAATTAATGAGTTAAAGAATGATTCTTAAAATACAAAATAATGTTTAAATTGACAACATAATTATGAGAGAAATTGAAATTGAGATAATGAGGGTGAGGTTGGGAATTTGAATTTAGTTTAAGAAATTTGCTGAGATTTAGGTTCAGGAACCACCGCTCGAGCGGTGGGGGTCCATTCGAACGGGCTATCGGGATAAGGATAGAAAATTCTCAAGCCTTACAGAAAATTGAGAAAGAATATAAATATATATATACATATCCCACACACGTGAGCCTCCCAAAAACCCATCTTTCTATAGTTCTCTTCCCTTCCTTCTCTCTCTCTCTTCTCTTGAGAGAAAACTCACCCAAATCCTCAAAACCCTAACTTTCCACCACTCAAATTGAAGATAGAGGCGTGGTTAGAAGAAATCAATGAGAAATACCAAGCTTTGGAGCAAGGAGAGTGAAGATAAAACCTTCAGGAAGCAAGGAAAACCGACATCCAAACCCTTGGAGGGAGATTTGAAGAAATCACAAGCTTTCGAGCAAATTCGAGGTAGGATCTAAATTATCTCGCATGTCTTGCGTAGATTTGAGTTGATATTTTGCATATATGAGTAAAAATTGGGTCAATTTCATGCTTAATTATCATATTGGTAAGTTTGTGTGTGGGTTGGGTTGGTTTTCTCAAAAATGGAGGTTTTTGGGAAGTGATTACCCATGAAATTGATAATTAAAATGTATGCTATCATAATGATTGAATGCCTTACTTTTATGATTGCATATGTTATTTAAGGCATAACGATAAGGGGAGAACCCTTGTTGAAAAATATTTTCAAAATATTTTTTAAAAAATGTTGAATTGGTTATAATCATAAAAAAAATGGGAAATCGTTAGCCCAAGGGTTTTTTATTTTAATTTTGATGATTTTTATAATTTATTTTCTAAAAATAAATGAATTTAAAATAATAATATTTTATATTTTAAAAATAAAAATGTTAACACATTTTGAACAATTAAGTTGACACTTTTAGCTAAAAGAAACAACTTATCTCTCAAAAAGGATTAAAACACTTAAGTATTCTTGCATAAAGAATATTTTGTGTTGAACCCAATTGAAAATTAAGTCAAACACTTTTAAAGTAAAGTATACTTGAAGCACATCAAGTGTGTCAACTCCTATTGAACAAATTGTTTGACATCCTAATAGTTTTATGAAGTCATTTTCAGGTATCAAAGTTTAGTATTGACACAAATAAGTTTTTGTGTCAACACAAAATAGCCAAAGCTCTCAGGACTCAAAATGAGTCCACAAAAATTATTTTGTGTTGACACAAAAGTGCTTCACACTTTCGGTATCTGAAATTTTAGTTCGACACAAATAAAAATTGTGTCGACACAAAACAACCGAGACCACCTGCAAATTTTAGGTGTCGACACAAATGAGAAGATGAGTCGACACAAAAGTTTCGAGCCCGTCTGAAGATTTTTAGTGTCGACCCCAAAGTCCAAATGTGTCGACACAAAAGAACTGAGGCTTCTTATAGAATTTAGTGTCAACACCAAAGGTAAGATGAGTCGACACAAATGGTCCTCCTCGGATGCGAAAGTTTCAAACGAGTCGACACCAAACCCAAAGGTGTCGACACCATGATGTTGGTGAGGTAGATTGCAAAAATTGTGTCGACCCCTCAGAAGATTTGTGCCGACCCAACCTCTTAAAAGGACATGCCCTAGACATTTTGTGTCGACACCAAAGGTAGTTGTGTCGACACCGGCAAAGGAATTTTAAATTCGCGACAGACCTCAACGGTTGGATTTTTTGCATTTATTACTCTCAACTACCTCTAATGGTCATGAATGCACAAGAGCTTATATAAAGAGTAACTTCTCAGCATTTACTCTAACTGGAGACTTACATTTACTGTTCTATTGCTTGAATCAAACTCAGAATTCTCAAACCCTCATTTATTGCTGAATCTCTAACTCTTGTTCCTCAGCTCTGTTTACCTTATCATTTATTGTAAATCTATTCTGTAAAGAGACTGAGTGTTCCTCATTTATACTCTTCATTTATTGTATTCAAGGGTGAGTCACCCTTTATCCTTTGAGTGAGTGAGTAAATCTCATCAAAAAACAGTTCAAAAGAGATTAAAAGAAAATAAAAAATTATTTTCATAGGATCTTCTTAAAGTTGTGTTAGGCTTTTGAATGTGCCCATAAATATTCAGTTTATTCAAGCGAAATCTTGAAGTTGTAAAGACTTGGAATGCGCCCGTGAAGTATTCTATATAGTGAAAATGCTCAAATGATAACTTGAAGAGTGGATGTAGACTTGGAACAAGCCGAACCACTATAAAATTTTTAGTGTCTAGTTCTATCTCTCTATCCCTAACCTTTTTCATATTTTCAATGTTTCAATATTTGTTTATCCTGATTTAATTGATTGCAATATTAAAAGATTTTCAAAAATGTTTTGAAAATTGTTATTTATTTTTAAAGACCCAATTCACCCCCTTCTTAAATTGCCTAGAACTAACAGTTTGTAACACCCAGGTGCAGACCCTAGTTATAACAACCCGGTTCATAATGACCCGTGTAGCGATCCAGCCTAGACCCTAGTATTGGCGATGATAAACCGATAAGATCTTAGGTCACTAAAAGATTGAAAACCCTAACTCGTTTCGAAAATCTTAAAGAGATCAAATGCTCAGAAGTAAAATTTAAATATTCAGAGAAGACTCCTAACATCCTAAATTAAGTAAATAACATTAAATATAAGATTAAAAATTAAAAATTCTCATAATTATGGTAAAATGACCATTTTGCCAATAGTATAGTAAAAAGTCTTAAAAATCCAAAATTTGACACATAGACATCCTAAATTAGATATTTAAATATAATTAAATAACAAAAGATAAAATAACATCAAAAAATAACAAAAATGCCCTTAGTGGCCGGCCACATTGGAATTTGTGCCAAAAAAGTGAAGCCTTTTTAAGCTCAAAAAATGAAAAAAAAAGTTATAAAAATTAAGCATTATTATGGTTCAATACATTTTATACAAGTAATATACGTATTAATATAATATTATAAATCAACAAAGGCAAACAAATTATTATTAAAGTTCTTACACACGTAAATAAGTTAAATAGTCACATCTAATCAAAGTAACTTAATTGCCTACATTTAAACAATTAATTATTATCAACATTTTTATAAACTAAAATAATAATAATAACACTAAAATAATTTATTTTAGTAAGCTAGAAAACCAAAAAGATACATCAATTTAATTTTAAAAATACTTTCTTGAACAATGTAGTGCCAAAATACCACCAAATAAGCACTTAAAGCAAAATTTGAGCACAAAAATCAACCAAACAACCCCTTGGCCCCTCTTTTCTTCTTCATATTTCGGTGGAGAGAGAGGAAAGAGACCAGACTTGAGAGCTCTAAGTGTTCTTCAAGACTTGAAAGAAAAAGAAGAAGAAATAAGGAGAAGAAGAAAGATCAAAGGAATGGAGGTTTTTGGAGACGAATAAGACACCAAAGCCAAATTCTCTAGCCATTCTCCACTCTTAGGTCTTCAAATAAGGCAACTAAATCCCTCAAACCTTCTTTCATTCTCTCGTAAAATAACCCTCAATCCATCTCTATAATCAACCCTAAGAATAAGAAACAATATTTTGCTCAAAAAGGCAACGTATGAGTAGATTAGGGATTGCTCGTGTAAGATCAAGTGTTGCATGTGGTTGCATATGAGTGTTTTTGAATTTTATAGCTTGAATAGATTTTGAAACTTTAGTTTGTATGAATATATGACATGCATGCGAAGAAAATACATTAAACTTAAACATAACATGAGCTAAGCTACCGAAACCCTAGATAACCTGATTTTCTGGGCATATTAACTTTCTGCCACGAAATCTAAAATATCATAACTAATTGTAGAAAAATGATCTAAATGTGATTTTTATTTCCAGACCTAGATGTTTACGTTCTCTTTAATACAAAATTAGTTTGAAGTGATTTTGTTGGGTACAACTCCAGATATAACCTTTTTACCAAAGAGTGTTAGATTTTGACCACTCTAAGTTACAGACCTAAAAACCCTAAGTTTGAGTGAGAATCGAGTTTGTGTAAAAACATAAACCTTGTAGAGGACATGCTCATCCTATTGTACACAAAATATGAGCCAAAAATATGAAGTCTTGATAGGTCAAAACCCTTCTCAAAGTCACTATTCTATTTCAGTGACTGATATAGCTCTCTGTCACATATGTTTGTGAGATCAAAACCCTAAATTTTTAATAGTCAAATCCAAAAGTTGTTTTCATGGACAATGTAGCTAACGTATTAAACTAAACACTGACAAAAAATAAACCCAAAATACACTGGGATGGTACCCCAAAGGTTTTGAGCATTCTCTGTTAAAAATCGGTTCTGCAGACCCTTTTTATGCTGACTGATCCCAATTTATAAATTGGCCAAAATCATCAATTTGTTCCAAACAACTAGCTCTAGCACAAAATATAAAACTATTAGGGGACACCTTAAACTAGGACCTCCCTAAAAATTAGACCCATTGCCCTTGAATTGATTCCCAAAAATTGTGGCCAACAAGAGCCTAAATTATGCACTTTTCTCTATAAAGTGCTGAATGATTTTCCCTTAATTAAAGTAAATGACCTTTTTGCCCTTGGATTTGACCTTAGTGTTAAACATGAAAGTTGTAGAAAATATTTTTATCTAATTGGTATTCAAAAATCAAAAATTAAATCCATACCTAGGTACCTAAAAACACTATTGTAATTTTAAATTTAACAATTAAACATTTGCTTAAATTTGGCTAAGTGTGTGAGCCACATGTTACTTTATGAAACTTTAATATATGGACCTTAAATCATTTGTGTGAGGGATTGGTGTATGAAATTAATAATTTGATGATTAGAAACCATGCCGATAGGTTGGAACCATATCACATGAATTGTAGATTACGCTTCGTATAATTGTACTTTATGCTTTAGTGAGTTGTACCTTGTGCTATAACATGATGTTATACTATTATCAATTGTACACAAGAAGCATATTTCACATCATTAGCATTTCTACATTTGTATCTTGGGTTATCGTAGTCCTTTCCATTTCTATCGTGGTAGGTTGGGTTATATTGAAATTGTTCTTTTCTTGGCTCCTAGTCTAGCGCGTCCCTTGTAGCCATTTCTGTAACTATTTTGGGATAAATTCCCTCTAAGCACCCTGAGTATGTCCCCGGTGTTCTAAAAAAGATTTTTTATTTATGAATACTGTTGGGCACCACGGGTTCGTCACTAGCACTCTAGTTTTAGTAATTTAGACTTTGGGTTGATACTAAGCGAGCATCCTAGTTTTAATGTGGGTAACCCTATAAAGTCCTATCACGGCAATTACAATAAGTTCCTGATGCGACAATAACATAAAGTCCCATCACGGCATTGATAATAAGTCCCTGAGGCGACAATAATAAAAAGTCCATGAGACGGCAATGACAACAAGTCCCATTACGACATTGACAATAAGTCCTTAAGGCGGGAATGATAATAAGTCCATACAAATAATAGAAATAAGTCTTAAAGTGGAACTACTATTTTTATTTCTGGATACAAGTCGGGTTGGGCACTTGCATCGCATTTATTTGCATCACGCACCAGTATACTTGTTCTTATATATATTTGCCTTGACGTAATTATCAAATTTGTCTGTCTTCTTGGCTTTAAATTATATTAGGTGTTATAGATATGCAATTTAAGATATTTTGTTGTGAATTTGTTAGAAGGTTTAGGAAATTTATTTATGGACTTTGGCTCATAGCATTCGTACCACAAGTGAGTGTGATGAATTATTTGGAAAAATCGCCCCCGAAGAAGAAGACGAAATTGAAAAACAGAGTGAGTGGCAGGAGCCATCAGACCTCGATAATGCTAGCTGGAGAATTGAGTTTTTACCTTTTGTTCTTTTTGTTTGGTTTCTACGAGCGTATTGTAAATTTTTGTTGAATCCTTTGGAGAAACTGTAATCGTTATGTACTTTTAATCAGTTTTAAACTCTTAATGACGTAATATTTATGATATTTAAATATAAATAAATAGCTAGAATATTCTCCTTATCTATACTTATGTATGTCCCGACGTGCCCGGAGAACGGGGCGTCATAGTTGGTATCAGAGCATAGGTTTAGTGAACCTTCAGGTCTTGGGTTATGGAAAATCATGCGTTTTATCGTTTAGAAGCTCTGTATGGTGCGTTGTATTAATTATAATTTTCATTTACATATTATAAGAACTTAAATCTGATGCATCTAAGTCCTATAGCAAGTCGTGTTAAGACATTACTAGGATCAGAAGTAGCAGAAAATTTACATATGAAGGACGAGTAAGAGCATCGAGATCGAAGATCGGAGATTGATGCAACAAGTTATTTTATTTTAAGGGGTTAGACAGGAGTATGCACTAGAAGAAGTTTTAGATATCACCTCGAGAGCCACCGTTGGAACCCCATAATTTCATCCTTATAAGTTCTTTTCTCGTTTACCCTAAACCTTTATATCAACTTTTATACCAAATTGAAGTTCATTGCATATCCTTTCTTCTTATATCATCAGTCCTCAACAGTTCCGTCAAGTGTAGTTCGTTGGTAACCCTTATGCACCCAAGTCTTATTAACAATCCTATCAAAAATTTAATCTTATAAAATACATTTATCCTCAAATTTTCACGCCTCAATGATGACAGTATTTGCATTTGACTCTCCTCTGATTCAAGCCAGCCTCCTTGAACTAACTCTTCTTTCGTAAAACTCGATAACAATTCTTTGTTAATTATCCGTTTCAAACATTCGACAGTGATAAAATCTTTGCCATCGTTCATCTTCTCTCGATTTTGAGACCACAATCTATTGCAGTTATTTTTGTGAATTCTTTTGTACACTCTTGAAATTCTTACCAGGGAAGTAGACTTGGATACTTGAATTGAAGTACGTTAAACCGATGTAATTTAAGGACAAATATCTAGTTTGGCTACCCATTGCTTAACATCTCTTTTATCAGAATCTAATTGTACTAGATTAGTTCTGATGACATTTACTTAAGTATTGTTCACTGTCCTCATCTTGTTTCGCCTACATTTGAACCGTAAATTACAACTCAATTTGGGTCAACGGTGACTGCCTTAACTGTGACTATTTAACCTCATCCGACCTATCTTTTGAACTATTTGGGAATCTTTTCTTGAATCTCATTGAAGAACTTGTTCACCTTCCTTAAGCCGTTCAAACCCCCAATCACATTTCGTGCAGTCTAGTAAATCATTCAAAGTCCTCGGCTAAATGTTTGACTACTCGCCTCCCAGGTCACCTCTTCTAAGACCAAGATCGATGAGAAATTTATCAGAGTTTGGTGCTTTCAAAAGAAACTCGGACCGTGCACATCCTCAAAAGAACCACCCGGTGCATCTTCGAGTCGCGAATCAGATCTTTACCTGGAGTTAAAGCATAGAATGTCAGCCAGCGTCCGCGCTTAACGTGTTTAGAAGATCAATAGCTCCGACTGTAAAAACTGCTAAGTAAAGGCTCATACAGCATCTCTAATGGAGACCTATGCGAAGGTTCCTATCGCCATCGCTGGTAAAGTTCGCATAGGACCTGCAGGATTGTGGCACGTGAAAGTACAAGGAAAACTCTACGAAACTTAGAAGTAACGTGGGACTACGCGGTCAAACTCTGATGGTTTATCCACACCTATTCTGGTTGGCCCTTGTGTGTTATGTGCCTCGCTCTTTATAATCGTTCTTTGTACTCGAACTTGAATGATAAGAAATACAAATGAATAAGTCTTAAATTAACTCCCCGAGAACCTAAAACTTGGAAACAATTAAGACTTCAAAAAAGATGACTCTCCAGTCACAACACCTTCCCTTTTTATTCAGATGGCAGGTAAACGACCTAACCATCGACGACCAGTAGATAGACCTGTAGATGAAGAAGCGTAAGGGTTAGCCCAAGTCTTGCGTGAGCTTGCCACCAGCATTAACCATCCTCACATCCGAGATAGGGCATAGTTCTTATTAGAACTCAAAAAATAACGAGCCCCTATATTCAAGGGAGGAGCTGAACCAAGAGTAGCCGAAGTATGACTGAGAGCTATCAAGAATTTATTTAACTCCATGGGAGTGCAAATCGATGCCGATCGAGTGGCTTTAGCAGCACACATACTGTAAGGAGGAAGTAGAAGGCTCCCAAGTTATGCAAGGTACGTTCGTGCTATTCAATACCTTAGTGGAAGTATTGTTTGATCCTGAAGCATCCCATTTTTTTCATATCTTTGGCATGTAGGCAATCTCTGCCCTTAGAACCCAAAGTGTTAGATCAAATTCTAAGCGTTGATACACCCTTAGAATATCACACACGAGTAGACTTTATTTGTAGAGCATCCATGTTAAGAGTACCAACACCTTTATTCCATTCGACCTGCGAATCAGGGATTTTAACAAATACGATGTGATTCTCGAAATAGACTGACTCTCTGAACATCACACTATCATCGATTGCCAATAGAAGAAAATATGGGCACAAGTAGAGAATGGCACCATTATACGTATTCAAGAAAAAATGACATGAAACCGTGACCATCAACTTACATGCTTGGCGATACAAATGCCCTGGCAACCACCGAATAATCATGAGTTGTGTCTGAATGCAAAGACGTAATTTCAAGGAGAGCTCAATAGAAATCCAAGGCTAGGTACTCCGGAGGAAAGGCAATTCTGTTAACAGAAACTCTAGGGCAGCATCACGGAAGGAAGAGAGCCAACATGAGGACGAGAAGGCATAATGCTAGTAAATAATCTCTAACCTTCCACAAGATGAAGTACGAGATGAAATTTCGATGACAAAATTTGTTTAAGGGGGGTAGTTTGTAACACCCGGTAAAGGCCCTAGTTGTAATAACCCGATTTATAATGACCCGTGTAGCGATCCATCCCAGACCCTAGTATTAGCGACGGTAAGTTGATAAGATCTTAGGTCACTAACAGATTGAAAACCCTAACTCAGTCCGAAAACCATAATTTGATCCGAAAATCCTAAAGAGATCAAATGCTCAGAGGTAAAACCCTAATATTCAGAGAAGACTCCTAACATCCTAAATTAAGTAAATAACATGAAATATAATATTAAGAATCAAAAGTTCTCATAATTAGAATTAAATTAACATTTTGCCCCATAGTACAGCGAAAAGTCTTAAAAATCTAAAATTTGACACATGGACACCCTAAACTAGATATTGAAATACAATTAAGTAACAAAAGATTAAATGACATCAAAAAATGACAAGAATGCCCTTAGTGGCAGGCCACATTGGAGTTTGTGCTCAAAAGGTGACTTTTTACCTTTTTAAGCACAAAAAATGAGAAAATTTGTACAAATTATGTATTATTATAACTCAAGACTTTTCATACAAGTAATATACAAACTAATATAATATTATAGACCAACAATGGCAAATAAATTATTATTAAAGTTAGTACACACTTAAATAAATCAAAAATTTACATCTAGTCAAAGTAACTTAAAGTAACTCAATTGGCTACATTTAAACAATTAATTATTGTCAATATTTTTATAAACTAAAATAATAATAATAATAATAGTAATAATAATAATAATAATAATATTACTAAAACAATTCATTTTAATAAACTAGAAGACCAAAAAGATATATCAAATTAATTTTAAAAATATTTTCTTGAATAATGTAGTGTCAAAATACTACTAAAAAAGCACTTCAAGCAAAATTTGAGCACAAAAATCAACCAAACAGCCCCTTAGCCAAAATCCCACCTGATGTTCTAAAAATTTTAGATTTTAAATCTCTTAAAAAGGGCCTCCACCTCCCATGCAACCAATTAGAATTAAGAAAATTCAAAATTCTTACACAATGCACTTATTAGGCTCCACAAACTTATGTCTATAAAAACACACCCTTATCCCGTCTTTTCTTCTTCATATTTCGGTGGAGAGAGAGGAGAGAGACCAGACTTGAGAGCTCTAAGTGTTCTTCAAGACTTGAAAGAAAAAGAAGAAGAAATAAGGAGAAGAAGAAAGATCAAAGGAATGGAGGTTTTTGGAGACGAATAAGACACCAAAGCCAAATTCTCTAGCCATTCTCCACTCTTAGGTCTTCAAATAAGGCAACTAAATCCCTCAAACCTTCTTTCATTCTCTCATAAAATAACCCTCAATCCATCTCTATAATCACCCCTAAGAATAAGAAACAATATTCTGCTCAAAAAGGCAACGTATGAGTAGATTAGGGACTGCTCGTGTAAGATCAAGTGTTGCATGTGGTTGCATGTGAGTGTTTTGGAATTTTATAGCTTGAATAGATTTTGAAACTTTAGTTTATATGAATATATGACATGCATGCGAAGAAAATACATTAAACTTAAACATAACATGAGCTAAGCTACCGAAACCCTAGATAACCTGATTTTCTGGGCATATTAACTTTCTGCTACGAAATCTAAAATATCATAACTAATTGTAGAAAAATGATCTAAATGTGATTTTTATGTCCAGACCTAGATGTTTACGTTCTCTTTAATACAAAATTAGTTTGAAGTGATTTTGTTTGGTAGAACTCCAGATATACCCATTTTACCAAAGAGTGTTAGATTTCGACCACTCTAAGTTGCAGACCTAAAAACCCTAAGTTTGAGTGAGAATCGAGTTTGTGTAAAAACATAAACCTTGTAGAGGACATGTTTATCCTACTGTACACAAAATATGAGCCAAAAATATGAAGTCTTGATAGGTCAAAACCCTTCCCAAAGTCACTATTCTATTTCAGTTACTGATATAGCTCTCTGTCACACATTTTTGTGGGACCAAAACCCTAAATTTTTAATAGTCAAATCAAAAAGTGATTTTCATGAAAAATGTAGCTAACATATTAAACTAAATACTGAAAAACAATCAACCCAAAATACCCTCGGATGGTACCCCAAAGGATTTGAGTATTCTCTGTTAAAAATCTGTTATGCAGACCCTTTTTATGCTGATTGAACCCACTTTATAAATTGACCAAAATCATCAATTTGTTCCAAACAACTAGCCCTAGTACAAAACATGAAACATGTAGAAGACAAAGTAAACTAAGACCTCCCCAAAAATCAGACTCATATCCCTTGAATTGGTTCTCCAAAATCGTGGCCAACAGATGCCTAAATTCTATACTTTTCTCTGTAAGGTGCTGAATGCTTTTCCCTTAATTAAAATAAATGACCTTTTTGCCCTAGGATTTGACCTTAGTATTAAGCATAAAAGTTGTAGAAGATATTTTTATCTAATTTGTATTTAAAAATCATAAATTAAATTCATGCCTAGGTACCTAAAATACTGTTGTAACTTTAAATGGACTTTAAATGATTTATGTGAAACTTGAATAAATGGACTTTAAATGATTTATGTGAGTAATTGATGTTTGAAATTAACAATTTGATGATTAAAAACCATGCCGATAGATTGGAACCACGTCACATGAATTATAGATTACGCTTCGTATAATTGTACTTTATATATTTTAGTGAGTTGTACCTTGTGTTATACCATGATATTATGCTATTATCAATTATACACGAGAAGCATATTTCACATCATGAGCATTCCTACATTTGCAGCTTGGGTTATTAGAGTCCTTTTCGTATCTATCGTGGTGGGTTGGGTAATATTGAAAGTGTTCTTTTCTCGGCTCCTAGACTAGGGCGTTCCTAGTAGCCATTTCTGTAACTGTTTTGGGATAAATTTTCTCTGAGCACCCTGGGTGTGTCCCCGCTGTTTTAAAAGAAAGATTTGTTATTTATGAATACTGTTGGGCACCACGGGTTCGTCATTAGCACTCAAGTTTTGGTAATTTAGATTTTGGATTGATACTAAGCGAGCTACCTAGTCTTAATGTGGGTAACTCTATAAAGTCCCATCACAGCAAGGACAATAAGTCCCTGTGTGATAATTTGGTATGCATTTATTTTATTTGTTGATCTTCGCTTTAGGTTAAATATTAGAGTATGAATTTTAATGATATGGAGGTTCGTGATCGAATTAATGAGTTAAAGAATGATTCATAAAATATAAAATAATGTTTAATATTGACAACATAATTATGAGAGAAATTGAAATTGAAATAATGAGGGTGAGGTTGCGGATTTAAGTTTAGTTTAAGAAATTTGCTAAGATTTAGGTTCAAGAACCACCGCTCGAGCGGTGGGGGTCCGTTCGAACGGGCTATCAGGATAAGGATGGAAAATTATCGAGCCTTGGAGAAAATTGAGAAAGAATATATATATATACATATCCCACACACGTGAGCCTCCCAAAAACCCACCTTTCTATAGTTCTCTTCCCTTCCTTCTCTCTCTCTCTCTCTCTCTTCTCTTAAGAGAAAACCCACACAAAATCCTCAAAACCCTAACTTTCCACCACTCAAATTGAAGATGGAGGCGTGATTAGAAGAAATCAAGGAAAAATACCAAGCTTTGGAGCAAGGAGAGTGAAGATAAAGCCTTGAGGAACCAAGAAAAATCGACATCCAAACCCTATGAGGGAGATTTGAAGAAATCACAAACTTTCGAGCAAATTCGAGGTAGGATCTAGATTATCTCACATGTCTTGCGTAGATTTGAGTTGATATTTTGTATATATGAGTCAAAATTGGGTCAATAGCATGCTTAATTATCATATTGGTAAGTTTGTGTGTGGGTTGGGTTGATTTTCACAAAAATTGAGGTTTTTGGGAAGTGATTACCCATGAAATTGATGATTTGAGATATCAAAAAGGGTTTTGAGACTTGGAATCTAGTGTTTTTGGTTTGAAATTAAAGATTTGAAGCATTTTTTATAAGGGTTATGTGTTTAGAGGTTTGAAGCTCAAAACAGGGACAAAATTGGGTTTCCCTCGGATGCTAGCGCGCTCGAGCGGAACCCTGTTCGCTCGAGCGCTCACATGGCAAAAGGTTAGGCGCTCGAGCGCCCGACGTCCGCTCGAGCGACTGACTGCGCAAGGCTAATTTGGTTCGATCATATCTCCCTCATCCGGACTCCGAATTGGGTCGTTCTTGTACTCAAATCAAAGTCCCAAAAGTCCTCTTTCCAACAAGACTACTCTCACAAAAAAATTCATTTTGTAGAAGAAATTATGATCAAAATAGTGAAGGTATATCAAAATTTTAAAACCATTTTTCAATCGTTTTTAGCCGAATGTTTTGGAAAAATATATTTTCATTCATATTGGCTCTTTTTACTAAATTCCTAGTCCCTTGAGCTTGTGGCACATTTATAGATATATCTAAATTGAGTTGGGATGCATGCATTGGACCTGTTGATTGAGTCCTCTTTACACTAACGTAAGTTTTATATTGATATATGTATACGTATACATGATGGATGTATTCCTTTTAAATTGAGGTGATCCCCTTGATATTAATTTTGTGTTATGGGTATGTGAAAACATTATGATCTATGAAAAATTGGTAACACTGTGATTTATAATAAACTGTGTAACGAAAGTAACGAAATGAGACATTGCATAATAAAAGTTAGAAAATGAGGAATTATATACTAAAAGTCATGATGGTAATTCGGGCATGGAATTATAATAATGTACTATGGTAATGAATGGGAGAGGAACAATTTGTGGGTTGGACTCCCGGGTTGTGAAACTGAATCTAATTAATCTAAAATGAACTGTACGGATTTATGTGGAATAAGTTGGGCTAGCGGCTCTACGGTGAATGACCAGAAATTTGCGCAAGATGGGGACCACATGCCCACAGATTAGTCCCCTAAATGTGGTATTGTGTCGTGGTGAGTTATAAAGTTATCTATTTCCCAATCGCTTCGCGTAGTCTATTGGGATTAATAGGGAGGGATTTCTATAAGATGCACCCGACATCGGTTCATTAGAGGTGACACGATTTTGGTGAGAACTGGGAATGAAAATGAAGGATTGATAAACGGCACAGAAATGAACAAGTGGAGACAAATCTAGGTGTGCGTGAGTATGTGTGTGTAAAAAGAAATAATTTGGTGAAAATGTGCATTTTCATTTGGTTACACCCATCACACCTCACAAATCATGCATTAGATATGAGTTAATCTTTATCCTACGAGTTTTGGTTCAGGTATATATGTCAAGCCCATTTCAGGTTTCGACGAGCGGGATGATAGCAAGGCTATGGATGCTTTGGGAAAGAAGAAAGAATGGGAGCTATGATTTCTCTATTTCTTTGTTTTTGTTGTACATAAGACAATGGAAGTGATGTAATGAAAGTGATAATTAATGTTGAATGATTGTTATCTCAAACTTTTATGGTAGACTTAGGAATGTAAATTTTGGACTCAGATCTTTTGTTAAATCCTTTGAATGGTATATATAATATATTCTTATGCCTTGGGGTCTCACCTGTGAATAGAGCTATAAATGGTATGTTTTGGGTTTAGCTCACGGACCCGGGTTTGGGTCGTGACAAAAATGGTATCAAAGCTCTAGGTTCTGATACTTAGGAGCCGTGGGATGTGAGGACGACATTGTATGAGAATTGTTTAATGATAATTAGGCACCACTACACGGCATGGTTTGTGTGCTTGCATGGGATTGTGGTTGTATTGTCTTGCGCATGTTATGTGTTTATATGAGCATGGAGGTTGAGTCTTGGGGTGATGTGGCTTGCCATTTGGCGTCCGATCAACTACTTTAGGGGTACAGAAGTGAATCAACAGATACTGAATGCATTGAGGACTTTAGTAGGGGCTGGGACTAACTAAGGGGAAGCACAGGGTATAGACGGAAGGGCCACAATGATGATGAAAGAGTTTCAACGCTTGAACCCTCCTACTTATGTTGGGGAACCTGAACCTCGAAAGGCGACGGAATGGCTGAAGGTAGTCACCCGAATTTTAGATACTTTGCAAATAGTGGAAGATGACCTTAGGGTTGGTTTCGCTACTTTTCAACTCCGGGAAGAGGCAAATGACTGGTGGGAGTTTGTTAAGACAATAGCAGACGGTACATGGGTAGCATTTATAGTAGTGTTTTTGGAGAAATATTTTCCTAAGTCTATTCGAGATACATATAGAGAGGAATTCTTATCGTTGATACAAGGAAATCTGTTCGTTTTGCAATATGAAGCAAAGTCTATAAGCTTGTCAAAGTTTGTGCCAGAAATGGTGTCAATGGAGGAATTGAAGGCTAAAAGGTTCGCAATGGGTTTACGACCCGCTATCCGAGAGAAGGTGGTTGGGTTTCGATTGAGGGTTTTCTCAGAGGTAGTGGAGACGGCCATGGTAATAGAAAGTGCTATGGCAGACAATCGCAGGATCATGGAAAGGAGGCAACCATCGATGGCTAGAACAACACAATCTGAGGGACGACCTTATAAGAAACGAAGGCTAGAACAGGGCAATACTAGTTCGGCACCACAGAGATCTTATCAGACCTAATGCTCCGTACCCACCCCATATGTGGCCTCGACGGCACGGCTGGAGCGAAGAAAAATTACGTGTTTTGTTTGTGGGCAACATGGGCACCGGGCTAGAGAATGTTCACAAAGAAAGAAAACACCAAGGCAACAACAGAGTTCGACACAAGGATAACCTCGGGAGAGGGGACCCATCAAATGTTTTCAGTGTGGTCAAGAGGGGCACGTTAGACATGAATGTCCACAAGGGAGATCTGGCCGAGAAACTTCTACTACACAACCTACTTAGTGGCAGACATACGACCATCCAACTCGACAAACCGAGGTGCAGATAGTTCGGGCTCACATGGAGGATTCTTCAGTACAATCTGTGCGTCAACCTATGGGTAGGGGATAGGGACAGACATCTGGAGTCCAAGGAAGGGTATATGCCATAGCAGAAGCTAGTACTTCCTCAAACCTTGAGATACGCGAGACTACGACCAGTACTCTAGTGATACGAGGTACTTTATTAGTTTTCAATTCTTGGGCCCATGTGTTATTTGATTCTGGTGCATCACATTCATTTATCTCCTCTTCATTCGTATCTGCTTTGGGTTTACCTGTTGAGGCATCGGACGTTGTTGTAAATATCAAGACACCCATCAGTGATAGTACAATGTTGAGATATGTATGTAGAGGATGCGAAGTAGTAATAGCTGATCGCCATCTGGTATTCCACTTTATCGTGTTGAAGATGTCGGGGTTTGACATTATTCTTGGAATGGACTGGTTAACTGCATTTCGTGCATTTATTGACCGTGATCGACGAAGGATTTTCTTGTACACTCCAAAAGGAGATTCTTTCTTTTACGTGGGGGATAAAGATGGTAAGATGACACCTCGACCCGGTGACGTGAACCACTTAACTAATGTCCGTACGACTCTTTCTACCCTTTTGATTAAGGATGATCCTTCTGTACGAGGAGAGCTACCACTGGTGGTGAGCGAGTTTAGTGACGTTTTTCCAGAAGAGTTGTTCGAACTGCCGCCACATAAAGAAGTTGAATTTTTTATTGAGCTTATCCCTGGGACTGTTACAATATCGGTGCCAACCTATCGTTTTGCTCCAACGAAGTTGAGAGAATTAAAGATTCAGTTGCAGGACTTGTTGGACAAGGGCATTTTTCGCCCTAGTGTCTCGCCATGGGGAGCACCGGCATTATTTGCTAAAAAGAAAGACGGCCCATTGCGATTATGTATCGATTATCGAAAGTTGAATCAAGTTACGGTGAAGAATAAATATCCGATGCCCAGGATTGATGATCTA